>JAJMAK010000115.1:0-44071 GCA_030572615.1 Metschnikowia lachancei
GGAAACCGTTCACCTTCCCAATTATTGAGCAGGATTTGAGCTTCCTGATCGGTCAAAATCAGCATGATCAATCTCACCATGGATGAACCAAGCCCCATCTTCATGAGAACTTGGCGCATATATTGATGGGAAATTCGATCAAATGCTTTAGTGAAGTCAATCATTAGAAGGGCCCTTCGGTCACTCGGCGATGATGGCCGTTCTTTAAGCCGCTCAAGCATCGTGAAGAATTCCATAGTATTTTGGTTGATGGTTCGCTCCATATGACTCTGATTTGAAAGATCCTGCACAAAATCCCAATTCTGCATATATAAACTGCAAGTATTAAAAGGTATAGCGTATTTTAGAATTCCAAGTCACATCAGAAAAGGTCCCTTGGCCCAGTTGGTTAAGGCGTGGTGCTAATAACGCCAAGATCAGCAGTTCGATCCTGCTAGGGACCATTTCTTCTTCGGGCGTGTGGCGTAGTTGGTAGCGCGTTCCCTTAGCATGGGAAAGGTCTCCGGTTCGACTCCGGACTCGTCCATAATTTTTATTTTTTTTCATACCGTATTATTCGCGGACACGACTTTTTTTTTCCCACTCTAACGCCCAATAGTGCGCAGGCCAAGGTGAAGAGTGAAGAGATTTACAATCGACTCAAATTCAAATAAGCTCTTGCATCAATTGTCCGTTAGTTTTATTTAGGATCGCTTAGACCCAATACAAATTTTAACTTTCCACCATACGCAGTAGTGGAACAGTTGAGCCTGATTGATTTTACCCTTTTGGACCACAAAAGAGAAAAAAAGCCACACACCAATTTTCAGAACGAAAAAAATGTCTTCTTTTGATGATGATGAGGCCCTCTTTGAGGATCTTTATGATGATGATGATGGCAAGAGTGAAGTGAAGCCATCAAACAAAGGTGCAGATGCAGACGTCCCTGCAGTAGAAGAACAAAAGCCAAGTACCGATGAAGCTAAGCAAGAGTCAGACATCTCTGCAAACCAATCTACCATTCCAGCGGCACCATCGACTGGGTCCGAAAGTCTTGCACCTGTCAGCACAAGCCAAGAACAAGCAGGCCTGGCACCAGATCTGAATGTGGAAAGTAGCGTCGTTACTCCACAAGAACAGCCATCTCAATACGATAATCAACAATATGGAAACAAGTACGGGAATGCGCCACCTTCATCTCAAGCTCCAGCCGCAACTAATGTTCCATCTGAGGGACAAAATTTTCAAGCCTACCAACAAGGTGGACAAGGTCAACAGAACCAATACGGGCAACAGTCCCAGCAATACGGGCAACAGCAATATGGCCAGCAGCAATATGGGCAACAGCAATATGGGCAACAGCAGCAGCAATATGGGCACCAGCAGCAACAGCAAAACCAACAATACGGCCAACAAGGTTACAACAGTCAGCCTCCTTCCAACTTGGGAAGAGACAGTGGTAAAATGTTCATTGGTGGTCTTAACTGGGATACCACAGAAGATGGAATGGTAGCGTATTTCTCGAAGTACGGAGAAATTCTGGACTACACTATCATGAAAGATTCAAACACCGGAAGGTCTCGTGGGTTTGGGTTCTTGACTTTCAAGGATCCACGGGCCGTTGACGAAGTAATCAAAAAAGATCACATTTTGGATGGTAAACTAATTGATCCTAAGAGAGCCATTGCCAGAGAAGAGCAAGATAAAGTTGGAAAAATTTTTGTCGGAGGTATCGATCCCTTAGTTAATGAAAAAGACTTCAATGATTTTTTCTCTCAGTTTGGCCGTATTATTGATGCCCAACTCATGATTGATAAAGACACAGGCAGATCGAGGGGATTTGGTTTTATTACTTACGATTCACCAGAGGCTGTAGATAAGGTTTGTCTTAACAAATATTTGACGTTGAAAGGCAAAGCTATGGAAGTGAAACGTGCTGAGCCTAGGGGTCAACATCAACAGAACCAAAATCAACAACATCAACAGCAACAACAGAACCAGTATAACAACCCATATGCACTGGCATATGGCCAATATCAAATGCAGTTTGGCCAGAATCAGCCAAACTTTGCTGGTGCTACTCCCGAAATGATAGAGTACTGGCAGAGAATGCAGTGGTACATGTACCAACAGCAACAAGCTGGTGTCTCTACACAACAAAATGGCGACGAGTCATTCAATGAACAACCTGAGCAACAACCATTGAATCCCCAGCAACAAGCCACCGGAACCGAAACACCTCAGGAGTACAATGGCGGCAATACTAACGCCAGTTCCAACCTCGGCCCAAGGCTCCCAGAAGGGCCCGCAGCAGCAGCCCGTCCAGATGGGCCTCGTAGCGGACCCCGCAGAGAACGCTTTGACTATGACGGTGACAATCGTAGACTCAACCTCCCAAAGGGCCCTAGAAGAGGGACAGGCAATGCTAGTGGTGGCATCGGTGGAGGATATAGAGGAGGCAGAGGAGGCTACAAAAGAGGTGGTTTCCATCCATATGGTCGTGGTGGACGGAGATGAACTATTAGAGAGTTGTGTTGATCTATATAATAATTACCACGATGGAGCCAGCAGTGCCATTTTTTTTAAAAAAAAGATTTAAAAAGTGACCAATTAAAAGCATACTAGGATGAAAAAATGAATAAATATCGATCTTAGGGCATCGTTGGTAGAAAAAAGAAAACAAAAAGTGTAGTCTAAAAGAAATATACAAAAGCCAAAACAATTGGAAGAAGCCTTTGGGTAAACTTTTAGCTAAAATAAATGAGAAATCAATTCTTAAGATAAAAAAACAGTATACCTTAACTTTTTCAGTAAGTTTATACAAGCATGAATTAAAGCGATGTCAACTTCTATATAAACCCTTATCTTCTCTTACCACCACGGCCGTTCTTAGCCTGCTTCTTCTCCTTTAGTTGTCTGGCTTTTCTAATATCCTCATTGGATCTTAATTCTTGTCTCTGACCAGGCTTGTTGAATCCCTTAACCCTCACACCAGAATCCACAGCCTTATCAACCTTCTTCTTTTGCTTGTGATAATCATCCCTAAATCTATCAGGGGCTCTTGGGGCTTCGACCTTCTTGTGCTTGAATCTTCTATTATCCTTTTCCTTGTTCTGTTCCTCAGAAACGGTTGCATCGAAAGATTTGATGTTTCTCTGTTTCTTCCATTGAGCGAACTTTCCTGATTTGAAAGTTGCAGGTATTCTTTGTCCACTTTCTCCAATGATGTACTTCTTTCCTTCAACAGATTGACTGTTGATGTACTTACCCTTCTTCTTGTCCCACTTCATGATTTGAGAGTTTCTCTGCAATTTGTCATCATTTTCCAAGTCGAAGGTAGCCTTGGCAGCATCATTTGCGAACGAGTTAGGAACCGCAAATTGCTGATCCTGGATTTCAGAGGCAGGCGCATGGTGACTGATGAAGAATTCAGGATCTCTATACGACTTCTTTCTGTGCGTCTGTTTTTTATGCAATGCACTATCACCATCCTCGAAAGCATCAGCCAATTCATCATCATCAGCTTCTATGCTCATCACGTTGTAACCAACTTCACCAGCATCTCCCTTCAAAATTTCATCTTGCACAGTATGACTCAAACCAGCTAATCTTTCTTGTTCCAATAGTTCTCGTCTCTCCTTGGCCTTTCTTTGGATGGGCGCAAGCTGACGTCTTCTTCTATTCATTAAGTTGACCATGGAGTCTTCCTCCTTCTCCTTTCCTTTCTTGGTGAATTCGAAGACAGTTTCTTTGACCCTTCTATCCTGCAATTTCGCAAGAAAGTTGTCTCTTTCCTTCTCCAAGTTTGGTCCAAAGAGTAAATGCTGCTCATCCCAGGAACCTGTCTGCAAGAGCTCCTTACTTCTTTTAACGGATTCAGCAGATGCAGCTTGTCTAGTACGATAATATAGCCTTTCACCCTTGACAGCCACGTCTTTAATAACTTTCAAGTCGTAGTTGCTTTTAACCAACGTGTTGTACATTTCTTCAACAGGTTCCAATTGATCTCTTGGCAAAGCACCAAGAACCATTCTATCTGTGTATGAAACTTTAGGTTCAACGTAGTTGCTGCCTTTAGAAGCTTTGAGTAATTCACACTTTTTCTCGTGCATAGACGTAAGTAAGATCTTCTTTCCTAAGAATAATTCAATGTCAAGCAAATAAGGCAATTCACTTTCATTGACAATAGAATAGGCCCAACCCCTGTTACCAGCTCTTGCGGTTCTACCAACTCTGTGAATGAAAATCTTGGAGGATGCTGGTAAGGTGAAGTTGACGACATTAGCCAAGACAGGGATATCGATACCACGAGCAGCAACATCGGTGACAACCAACAAGTTGGTAAGACCAATTCGGAAGCGGTACAATTGTTCACGTCTGGCACGTTGATCCAAAGAACCATAAATATACGAAACAAGGAACCCAGCTTCTCTCAATAAGGTGGTGACGAACTCGACATGATGTTTGGTGGGAACGAAAACAATTGTGGAGTGAGGCGAAGGCAAGACATTGGCAGGTGGGAGTCTTTCCTTCTTAAACTTCTTCCTCTTTTTGGAGGCATTTTCATCATCTTCATCATCGGTGACATCGTCCGCCCGTTTGCTTTCCTTTTTAATTCTGGCTAGTTCCTCGGGGGTGGGCAATGGAATCTTGATGACATTTTGAATTATGCACAACAAAGCGGCCTCTCTTTCTGTCTTCTTGACTGAGAAAAAAGCCATTTGCAAGAGTTCCGAAATCTTGGTTTCTGCATCGAGACGGACCAAAACAGGGTTAGTCAAACCTGCCTTGGCAAAATCGATAAGAGAGCGTGGAAGTGTTGCAGAAAATAAGAGCGACTGTCTATTCAGGGGAAGGGCAGCTAAGAGCTCATTAAGCTGCTCGGCAAAACCCATCTCAAACAATCTATCGGCTTCGTCGAAAACAATGTACTCTACTGTTCTCAAGTCCAAGTCCATCTCCACTTTCAAATGCAAGAATCTTCCCGGGGTAGCGACAATAATGTCTGGGTTAGACATCATTGAAGAAAACTGCTCCTCCATGGCATCACCACCGATAAGAACCACCGACCTTAAGTCTGTGCCTTTACTAAATTCCTTGACTTGCTTGAATGTTTGCAAAGCCAACTCTCTTGAGGGTGAAAGAATAACTGCTCTTGCACCCACCTTAGCATTATGTGCTTTCAATTTTTCGATCACAGGTAAAGTGAAGGCAGCGGTTTTACCGGAACCAGTTCTTGCCATACCCACAACATCTCTGTTTTCCATAATTAAGGGAATTGTCTTTCTTTGAATTGGCGTGGGCTGCTTATAGCCTTTCTTGGAGATGTTTGCCAAAATGAATTTTGAGAGCCCAAACGAGGCAAATGTTCCGGCCTTGGCCTTTTTCGCATTGGGGTTATTTACTGCAAAATAAGATGCAATGTCCTGCGAGTCCTTCTTTTCCAGTTCCTCGTCGTCCGAGAGCTCCATAGAAGGCATCGCCAAAGCTTGTTCCTGAGGCTTAGTGGCCTTCTGTTTTTTCTTCGCGGGTTTCGCCTCTTCTTCATCATCATCATCACTGATGACGTCTTGAAGTTCTTCACCATCTGAAAACGTCTCTACGTCAGAGTCGGAGTCTGAGCTGAATCCCGAGTCGGAGTCATCGTGCTTCGCCGAAAGGGCAAGAGAGCCAGCGATATCAAATCCTTCGTCGTCAGACATTTGAAAGATTATTGAATGGGTGTGGGGTTATTGCTGTTGAAGTAAAATGGGGCTTTTTGGAAAACTTAGTGCCAGGAAATTCCGAAGAGCATCGCAGGAAAACTGCTGCTGCATGCAGTGCCAATTGAAAGGATGATGGTTATGGCCCATGAGGCAGGCAGATTTCTATGTTTCGAAAGTAAAGGTCAAGGAAATTCCACTGGTTTATACCTTTTATTTATTCTAATAGAAGTGTGCTGATTTTTATGTATAATTTACTCAGCGGAGAATGTGTGTTTTTTTTTTTTTCTTTTTCTTTTGAGTTCTGAAGTCTGAATTTCTCCAGTAATCTTGAGGCACCCACAATGGCCGCCCTACACGGTTATTGTAGGTGCACTCATGAATACACGCGTACCGAAGTTAGACACATTCGTCCCACACACTTGGGTTTTTATTATTCGAAAGAGGTTATCTTGTTTTCTGATCCCGAATCCAGATTTTTCATTCTCTTTTTTTTTTTTTTTTTTGATGGAGGAGTTTATCACAAAAGAAAGAGAAATTTTATGTGTGCCTGAAAGTAGCTAGTCCGTCTTGTATCACTGAGCAACTCTTCGTAGCGAGCGAGCCTCAAACGTATTGAGCAGCCCGAAAAGACATAAGCGGATTCTAACTGTCCCTTCATTCATTCATCCTCTTTTCTTTTTCTTATCTTCGTTGCAGTTTCGATTCTTGTTATAACGCTGGGCTAAAAAAAGCACCCTTTCTTAAGCCACACGGTTATAATTCTGAACTCATGTCATGATGGTCTCAAACTCGTCCATATTCTCCAATTCGTCCTGCTGGGTGACCTTTTTTACCACCTCTCTCTTGGATGATTCTACGACATGACCATCGAGAATCAACTCATCTAGGATATGATATGCCTTAGAGAAACCAAAAATGATATCCAACTCGCACACATTGCCATACAACTTGTCCATTTGCTCGACGTACCTGTGGATCACCTCAAGTGCCAACAAACCATTATCCAGGGCATCAATTCCCATGACAAAAAACAAAGATGCATACCGACGATAAACAATCTTCATATCCTTATACTCAAGAATGTTGCACATTTTGGCTCTGCGAGACAAGATAATCGTGGTCAATTCTCGGGTGATCTTGGCCTTGTCTTTCTGGCTACTAGCTTGGTACCATTTCGACAACCTGACTTTTCCCTGTCTCGATAATAAAAGTGTGAATGTGATTGCCATGGCGGTATGAGGTTGTTATTATAAAGCTTGATTTTGTCTTTATTATTATTCTGAAAGTATCTTGTTGAGTATGTATCTCTCGGGCCTGTATTTGTTCTCATACCAAAATCCAATGTGCCAATGCATGTACAGGTGTTCGCGTACCCCGGCCCGGAAGAAGTCAATGCATTCCCGGTTAGTTCATAGTCTACATTGAGAATAGCCCACCACCTATATGAAAAAAAAACGTATCTGTAAATTAAGGCTTGAGAATCTAATTTAATACTACATAATAAAAATTCTGGAATTTCTCAAGATTTGGTTAAATGTTCGATGCTTAGGATTACAGACATAACACAATTAATGGAATCTGTATTCGCAGCATATTATGAAAGTTACCAGATTGATGTCAAACCATCAGGATTGGAGTACTACTCCAAGTCACCGACTGTGTTTTCCAAATGCTTGAGTTGTGCAGAAATTTCCGCACAAAGGAAGTTCCGGCCTATATCTTTGAAGTGGTCTATCTCTAGCCGTGCTTCACAAAGGATCGTATCCATGTGCTTCCAGATATCCATTTCCAAGTCGGTGCCAGTACGCCACCTCAAACTCAGCCCGTACAATCTGTGCCTGCCATCTTTGTCAAGGGTCTCTCCTGCCTCTTTAAGTGCCCATGGATCGAGCTTAGGGAAATTTGCGTGAAGAAACATCATCTTTGGATCCCCGATCTTACTTAAGGCAGTTTTGAGTTCTTCACCTTTGAGGCGCGCAGAGAGTTCTTTTTTCTTCAAGCTCAATTTGTAGTCCTCAACCGGGTCGTATTGACCCATTGCATGTCCAGTATAAACATCATGCTTGACATTTCCTAGCGAAGTCAAAAACTTACCAACTTGGTAGAACGGTTTCTTAAGGATCACCGTTGCAGCAAGAAACGTCTCCTTGTCGCCCTCACCTTGAGTTCCTTGAGAAAAAATCGGGTAAAAGAACTTTGGGCCATATGAATTATAGTATAATGCAAGAAGCACAGCCTTGAGGTGAGATTTTTTAGAAACCATGAGCTGTCCAGATTCAGATGAAGGGTCTGGGATGGCTCCCACCCGCTCATGATAGGGAAACTCTTTGAACCAGTCGAATTTTCCAGCGATTGATTGTTGCTGGTAGAATCCAAAATGCTCGGAATATCTGGGAAGCAATTCACTCTTACTGATAGATTCTCCTGCAATTTTATAGAAGCTAGGGGACGTAGATCTTCGCCAATAGTCAGGCCACGCGACAAAACCACTCGAAACAAATGGCTCGTTTTTAAATAAGTGATCTGGCGAGTAGGCCACGATATTGTCACTATCCAATAACAAGACGTTTTCAAAACTCGAGAGGAGAATTGCCAATGATTTATATTGGTATCCTTTGAATGTCAAGCTCGACGCAAATTCCAAATCGTCTCCATACAACGCTACCGGCAAGTATATACACTTGGCATTCATTGCAGGGAAAACCTTCGTACAGAGCTCAAGGTCGTATTCGTCCAAAGTGGGAATCAAAATTTCCACTGGGAGATTACAACCACCTCCCCTTAGACTTCTTATAGATAGTAAAGTGAGCCAATTGAACTTACCACCTCCAACGTAGACAATTCCATCACCATCATATAATCCCTTAGGAGCTGTTTCCGGAAGATGATTCATTATGTATTTGTGAGAGGCTGTCAATGCGTCCAACTCAATGTCATTCAATTGGAGAAAAGAAGAGAGATACTCTTCTGAGAAAAGAGGGTCAAGCTTGCCATCGTCGTATCTTTCAGACTGGCACACCACCCCATCACGATACCTCTCCAACTTCTCATCCAACAGAGGCTTTGCCTTGATGATGTCTTTGAATATATTTTTATAAAAAGCATGTCCCAAAGCCAATCTTTCTGAATCTTTGGAGAATGACTTTATGTGAGCAATTTTTTCTTTATCAATCTGCGAAATGGAAGATTTGAAAATTTTCTTGGGACGTGGTGGCACCGATCCCTTTGTACCCACGCCGCTCAAATTTTCTTTACCACCGTTGTTCTTGATTCTTTCTTTCGCATCTG
Source organism: Metschnikowia lachancei (assembly GCA_030572615.1). Lineage (NCBI taxonomy): Eukaryota > Fungi > Ascomycota > Pichiomycetes > Serinales > Metschnikowiaceae > Metschnikowia > Metschnikowia lachancei. The sequence goes on from JAJMAK010000115.1 coordinate 8,973, forward strand.
CGCCTTTGGTAGTCTTTGTGTCTTCTTCCGGTCCAAGATCCTTATCCATATTAGGGGTAAGCGGATTAAATGGCTGATCATCTTCAGACAATTCTAGCACAGATTTCCAATTACAGAGGAATGACGGGAGGAAACCACAGCTGCTATCAGGGTCGGTCACATAGTGCAACTCGTCGACACGGAAGTCACTCCAGAGGTAAAGAAGTGAAAAAACACCCACCAATAGCAAGGTGGCTGCTGCGATGTATATGTTCCGATGGCGCCGCCGCTGTAGCCGAAGGCGGAGAAGTATATTTTGAAAGAAGTTCATGGCTGCTTATTTTGAAGAGACTTCCTTTTGAAAGTAGTACCGCTGGATGAATGATGAATCTTGTGTGTCAAGTTTGCCGAACGACTACCACAGAGAAAAAAAAATAATGGTCGCGTAGACAAATAAATAGTCTGCTGTTATATGCTTTCACTGGGGGCGTGATGCACAAGATCCTTATTTATCTTTTCTGAATTAGTCAAAGCAGGAAAGTGGAGTGGGTGCTGCGTGAGTAAAACGGCTGCGTAGCTATGAGCCTTGGCTTTTCAGAAGGCATGAAAAGGGACGTGCGAGTGTGGGTCCGGCGTGTCGATGCGCGTGTGCAGTGTATAGTCTATTGTCTTCATACAGTCTTTGACTCTGGCGAAACTCGGAATGCCACACAATTCCCTGAAAAATACACTTCCGGGTACTTCCCACGGATTTTCTATTATAAATTAGCCAATAAGTGTGATTATTTGTTTGATGATGTTTCAATTTGGAAACTGACCTGTGGTTCCGAGGCTTCGGAAAAGTTTTCCGCAGAAACCATAAATATTGTTTACTGGCCACAATAGCCGATGCGACAGTGCCAATGGCCGACCTGCTTCTACCAGCGCTTTTGATTGAAAGGGGGTGCGAGGGTCCCCAGTGGAAAATATAGTTGGGGAAGATATTACTTTATAATTATGGGCAATTGAAGAACAAATTTTATGGAATAGTTTAGAGACGACCGAAAATTGGCTGGCTTTAAGAAAATGGGCTGTGACCGTGAAGAAGGGTAGGAATTCAACACGGTTGTCGTCGGTTGAACCTTGGTGACATATTTCATGGCACATGAATCATCAAGGTTTGGTTAATCAATCTTAGTGAACTTAAATTTAGTGGACCAAAGGGAGCTTTGCCAAAATGCAAGAGTCTAAATAACGTGTCTTTGTTTCAAATACACCGTCGTATGTTTTTGAGAAACAACAAGGGCGTGGACTAAATTTCCTTCTCTATTGCATTCGTCTGTTGTGAAACGGTTTTGGGTGGTTATTTTTTTTCTTGGTTGAAGTGCCTGGAAGTGTTTCTTCACTAAGGAACCAATTCGTTACCTCCCAATGAGGCAATTAATGCGGTCTTTATACAGAGTTCATGAAATTAATTCTTATCCTCCAAACCATGAATTGCCCCAGGAAAAAAATGAATTCTCGTAACCCAAACCTGAAACCGCTTTGTCGAGAAACCAATCTCCATGGGTAAAATGAAAACACCTGTGTTAATTATGCCACTTCTCCAAAAATGAATTGTCCCCAAATAAAATGAATTGTCGACCCCGTAAGTTGAAATCTCGTTGCAGAAAAATGAATTCTCGGCGCGAAAAAAATGGACTGTCTTCCAACTGAATTTTCAATTAATCCGTGACTAAGAAAAAAAAAGTCCTCTTTTAAAATGTCTTTATCCACGAAGGAAAGAAAAGAGTGAACTCGCTTCAAAAATAAATTACCCTCACTTTAAATAAATCGCTCTTTGAGAAGATGATTTACTGACTTTTAATTAAATCTGTCATATCATCCAGTAACTCTAAGGGGAGATATTAATTGGTGGTCGTATAATGTCAAGGTTGTTTGAATCGTCTATATACTTCTTTGCAGCCCTGCTATTTTTTTTTTGTTTTGCAATAAATCATTTTATCAAAGAGCCAAGTGTATTTGAAGTGCGGGCAATTTATCATTGAATCGAAGACATTGTTTTGTTTCCATCATGAATGAATACATTCTCAGAGAGGAGATGCATCACGGGTGATTTTTAAATTCAGCAGACAGACAACGCGTTTTTTTTTTTTTTGCCCCAAGATTTCGTTTGTTTCACTCATTTCTGGAGGAGGGAGCATTCATTAGTAATACAGGCGATTTCAATTTTACCCGTAGAGGTTGACTTTTTGACTAAGTGATTTCACTTTTGGGGTACGAGAATTCATTTTTTCGCTGGGACAGTTCATGGTTTTCAGAACACGTATTATCTTTATAAACCCGGTATACCTCTTTCGTCAAATGTTAAATTCTCTAAAGGATATCTACTGTGCGACTAGTGAAAAAGGTGTTAGCGGAAAAAGCCCACAGACGGCAACGCACTTACACATAGTAGCTAAAAGAAGGTTGAGTTTTTTGAACAACAAGATCCACAATAGCTTAAGAATCACATTATCGAAATTTGGGAGCCTTCACCTTTTAACACGAAGAAGAGTCTTTTTTTTTTTTTTTTTGGATTATTCCACTCTTGTTTCAGAATTTTATGCTCTACCACAACTGTCAATGTGGACAGACGCCCTCACTTGCCTCAAATACAGTAAATGCATGTATGACTAATATGATGCTCATGCTCCAGGAAGGCCCGGATGTGAATAGTGACGAAAGCCGTTGTATCCAAAAAGAATGTCTCTAACTTCCCATTCATTAAAGAAAAAAACATTTGAAAAGAGGCAAGAAATAAAAACCTCCTCTGTGATAAGGTTCTCGAAAGTTTATTAATAACGTGTTTCTGGTTCGCGCTCAATACCCCATTTAGCAACTGCCGGCAATAAGTAACACACGAAAACGCTCGACCAGCGACAGAGGTGCACAGCCCCGATGTCATAGGATCCTACTTATTGGATCTCCAATTATTCAGCAAACAACCTCTGTCAAATGTGTCCCTCTTCTTTATTCTTCACAACAACCAAATATGCTGAGATTTTGGTGTCCAAAGTCTGTGGCCCCTGTCTTGATACGATCACGCATCAACACAGATCCAGGCAGTGTCTACTTATGGCATTACATTGCGTGTAAAAGCATTAAGCAGATATAAAACTAATAACTTACTCCGTCCCCGCGCACGTTTTCGAATCTGATTTCGGAAAATAAAGCCGTGCTCAGAAAAAGTAATCTTACGCTCCCTTCCCCGAAGGTCCCACGTTGCCAAAACCGCGCATATAGCGTAGAGAGATATATTAACGTGGGGGAGCAAGAGTTATGAAATACCACTGTTGACGACGGCAAGGTAAATACAGCAAAAGCGGGGTAAAAATATCCACTTATACTTTCCTTTTTTGTATAATGACATTCATTTAATCCGAGCTTTTCGTCTTCCTATTTATATATTTCCTAAAAAAAAAAAACATATGCAAATACGACTTTAGAACATTTGAATTATGCACATATTCCACGTCTCCCGGATGACTGATAACATGCCCGCACCCCGATCCGCATCGCCATGGGTTTCGCTGCCTGACGACTGCGTGCGCACAACACCTCTATCTGCTTAGAAAAAACAGAGGAAAAACCACTTTCATCAGTTTTTCTATTTCATACCTCTGACGTCTTCTTGCCTTGTTGAAGTCGGACTCAAAAATAAAAAAAATAGAGAACTTCCAGCTGCCTTCAAGTCATTATTTATTTTGTATCACGCTCTCTATATACATTTTCTGGATTTTTGAAGGCTAGGGCAGATTGCTTTTTGTCATCCCGAAACCACCCCACCAGCTTTTCCTAACAGATTCACCCACAGCTTAACTTTTCACCAGGGCCTTCTCTTGTTATCAGTCCAGAAAGAGGTGAAATAAAATTCCACATTACGAATAATAAAGAAACCCCTGACAGTTTTTTTTCTTTTGGAGGATCGAAAGCAATTGTTCGCTGACCATCTCTAGATAAATGGTTACAGAGCTTCCACAGAAGAACTCAAACCCATGTCCTTGTCCTTAGTCGATCTTCGTACATGGACCATCCAACTGAAAACCCCCCTTCGTTAATCGATAACAATATCCCGGTTGTAACTGGCCGAAAGGCAGCTCGTTCCTTGAAATTATTCCGTGGTGATGGCGTTAGCCTAGATGCTCTCATCGATATTGACGACAAGCCCTCCGAATGTCTCAAAACTTCAACACATGAAAAATACTCTGGAAGCCAATCCACAGAATTGAATCGAGACCAGCCTGATCTGCTTGGTCCAATGCTAGAGCCCGTATCGTCAGCAACATACTTCCCACACACACCTATGAAAGATAACTTGGATGTTCAGGGAGAAGCACAATTGCCTCACAACAACGACAAAGAAACAGATAATTTACAGCACTTGATGGCTGACTTGGAGTTCGATAGCGGTTCGCATGGCGAGCTCACAAAAATCAAAAAGCATCCACGCGATGATGCGAAGACCACAGCAAGGTCAGAATCTAGCGGGTCTTTGCAGGATACCACCCACGACCAGAATTTCACTGCCAATGAAATATACCCTTTATCTGTCGAGCTACGGCCGTTCAAAAATAAGGTGGGAGGTCACACCGCAATTTTTAGGTTCAGTGAAAAAGCGGTGTGTAAGGCGTTGATGAACCGTGAAAACTTGTGGTATGAGGCTGTGGAACGTAAGCACTTGGGACTTTGGAAATTCATGCCCAAATACATCGGCGTCCTCAACGTGCGCTACTCTAGCATAGTCCGCGAGGAGGAATCCACCCCTCAATTGGCTCCAGTTAGCCCACCTCCCGAAACTGATGACCCGCATGGATCTTCCGAGTTGAGCCACATGCAAACAGAGTTGGAAAATGAACTGGTTCCTTTGCTCGGAGACAAATTGCACCCCAAAAAACAAAAGCGTTCGGTTTCATTTCACAGACCCTCAAAGCTGCCCGCGAGTTTAGTGGCTAATGATGATCTTCCTCCCGAAGTTTCGCTTGACGATAATCGCCATATGATTCCTGATCTCTTGTGGAGGCAGTTCTCCAGCAGTGCTCCCAGTTCTTCCTCGATAGAAGACTCAGTACACTCGCCTGAATTATACCCCACAACTCCAGCGGACTATAATGATGCTCAGAACTTTAGTGTCGGCTCCACATCTGTGAATAGGGACTTGCAGGCACAAGTCATCCAAGAGGTTTTCGTGCCGCAGAGCCGGAAGTCAGAGGAAGTATTCCGGATGGACGACGAAGATCATATCCAGGTTAATCATGACGCAATACGCGAAGCCATGGACTTGTCTGATTCCAAAGAACTTGTTAATCCTGTATTGCGCAAACATACCCGATTTGAGAGGTTTATTTTGCTTGAAGACTTGACTGCGGACATGAAAAAACCATGTGCTTTGGATTTAAAAATGGGCACACGTCAATATGGAGTGGAAGCTAGTGACTCCAAGCAGGCATCCCAGCGCAAGAAATGTGCTTCCACTACATCACGAAAACTCGGGGTTAGAATGTGCGGCTTACAGACTTGGAATAAAGCCACAAAATCATACTACATGAAGGATAAGTACTTTGGAAGAAAACTCAAGAGCGGAATGCCATTTGCTAAAACCTTAGCCAAATTTCTCTTTGATGGCATTAGTGTCGCCTCGATAGTGCAGAAGATACCCGCCATAATCAAGCAATTGGAAGATTTATACATTTCTTTCCAAGACTTGAAGGGTTATCGCATGTATGGATCATCGATTCTCCTCATGTACGATGGTGCCGCACAAGCACTGGAGAGTAACATCAAAGTTCACATCATTGATTTTGCACAGAGTGTTATCTGCGATGATACCAATACGGGAATTTATAGAAAGCCCCCAGTCCATCCCTCTCTCCCTGACATGGGATATCTCAGGGGATTAAGATCTCTTATTTATTACTATAAGCAAATCTTCAAAATAGTGTATGGAGAGAGGTATGAAGAAGTGCTGGACACTATTGGCGACATCGATGATGATAAACTTGAAATGATCGACAAGGTCAATGATTGGATTCGTGTCTTTGAAGACGACGAAAAAGAAGCTATAAAGAAGGATGAATTTGACCCTTTCAATATTGATTACCAGTCTGTTACTGACGAGACGGGAATCTCGGATTGATCAGCATATAGTTTATCATTAATGCATAAATATAACAAATAAGAATAATTTTATAACTACAGTAAACAGTGCAGTTAATGGTGACCGCATAGACAACAAATACGCTCTATAGTTCGTTAAAATACAGTGTTGATTCTTTATTTAGTAAATAGTATATGCATCCCTAAAGAAATAATACCACAATGATACTATTTAATTAACAAAAATCAAAGGATTATTATCGGGGGACAAAAATTCTTTTAGGGTCGTCAAGGCATCAGAGATACGCTTATTCGGCGTTTCTCTTAGCGACCTTCTTGGCGTGAGTGGTTTGGGTACCGAAGATCTTCTTATCTCTGTTCTTCTTTTGCTTTCTTTGTTGTCTGGAAGCCTTCTCGACCTTCTCAGCCAAACCGTATCTGACCAATCTGTAAGCTGGCTCGAATCTCTTAGCGTCAGCAACGGATTGGTAGATCAAACCGAAACCAGTAGACTTTCCACCACCGAATTGGGTTCTGAAACCGAAGACGGAGACAGCGTCCTTGTCAGCCTTGTACAATTCGGACAATCTCTCTCTCAACTCGTCCTTAGAGACGTTGGCTCTGTTTGGGTGCAAGACGTCGATGACGAATTGTCTTCTAGCCAACAAAGGGTTGGTGATAACCTTTCTAGTTCTGATAGTAACGGAGTCACTCTGGTATGTTAGTATTAAAGAACGGATAAGATTTTTCCACGTTTTTTGGGGATGAAAGAATACATTGCCGTAGATATTGGATTCGTATGTGTTGAACGGAAAATAAGGAAGAAATATTCTCAAAACCACTTTCATTGGAATGTAGCTGGGGTTTTCACCATTTACTAGCACAATATTACTGCAACACTCATGCGGAAGATTTATCTGAATATGTTGCGTTTTGTCTGGATGGTTTCGGTATGTTTAACCCGGCATTTGGAGAATAATTAATTCAGATATATGGATCTCATGAGTTCAGAGTCTTTTAAGGTGTACTGTATTCTTCATCGTCAGGATTCGTGGCATGAACAGGCATTTCAGGAGCACATACCATCTTGTCAATATTGGTGGAAGTTAGTTAGGACGATGGAACGAAAAATTTTGATAAAAAGTTTTTGGCTTTTCGTGGGAGCGAGCGAGGGTGAGGCTTGTGCCTGCAGGAACACCCTTCGGAGGGAAGACAAGAACACAGTCACATAGGTCACGTGATAGATGGACGGCTTTTTTTGATGGGGTGTGCGTTTTGAGGGTGTGTACACAGTGTACAATATATGAAGGACACAGTAGCTGTTTCGCAGCCAAGTCAAAGAGGACAGGCCGCGTAAATAAATTTCGGTTCGGCAATCTTCACTTGAGAGAGCATCCATGAATCTTTGAAGAGAAAATCGAGGAGAGTAGTAATTTCTTTCGGCCTTTCTTTTTCTCCCTTTTTTTTCTTCCTTTTTTTCTTCCTTTCTTTCTTTTTTTGTTTCAGAACTTTTGTTATACACTAATTATTTGGCTGAATTGTAAACTCATTCTTAGTGTAGGATGCACGATGGCTCGCATCACAGTCGTCTATTTTGCTAACGGAATTACATGTCCAAATTTACTGCATTCTCCACCAAGCGATTACCATTCAGCACCCAACAGCTCTTGTTAGTAAACTTGAAGCAAAAGAGTAAAGCAAATAAGAAAAAAATGCAGCTGTTGTTGTTGAACAGTTGGTCGTTCAATTCTTTTTTTTTTTAAAGAAACTATTGTTCGAGTATGCCTCAAGTTTTTTGATTCATATTTACCCAATATGGAACGGGAACTACTGTATTTTCAGAACAAAGTGCTAATTTAATAAAATTCACCTTACAAATATATCTCAAGCAAGACAATGATAGAGGTTTGATGATAAAATATAAGAATGAATGTCTCACGCATACGCTAAATGTATTCGCTTAATGAATAGCCATTCTCACAGCCTTCACTTGTGTGTAATTGTCCAAAACAGCTGCACCCATTTCTCTGCCCATACCAGAACTTCCGAACCCACCAAAAGGAACCATTGGGTGAAAATCATTATAGGTGTTAACCCAAATTGTACCGGCCTTGAGTCTCCGAGATACATCGATACAGGTATTCACATTGGTTGACTGAATACCAGCAGCCAAACCGTACTCGGTGTCATTAGCCAACTTGACAACTTCATCAACAGTCTTGAATTTGTGCACAGTGATAACCGGGCCGAAAATCTCTTCTCTGACAATCTGCATAGTTTCAGTGACATCTCCAAAAATGGTTGGTTTGACAAAGAATCCTTTACCCTCAGGTCTTTCTCCACCACTCAACAATGTAGCTCCTTCCGACTTGCCGGTCTTAATGTAACCCAAGATCTTTTCTAATTGGTTTTGGGAATTTTGTGCTCCTTGCAAAACTTGCTCGTCAAATGGGTTACCCACCTTGACAGCTTCAGCAGCAGCGACAAATTTTTGAACAAATTCATCGTAAATACCCTCTTGAATATATAGACGTGATCCAGCACAGCACACTTCACCGGAATTGTAGAAGATACCCGAAATGACATTGTTGATAGCGACCTCGATATTAGCATCATCAAATATGATATGAGGTGATTTACCGCCTAACTCCAATGTCACCTTCTTTAATGTTGAAGAGCATTTAGACATGATCATTTTTCCAGTGGCAGTAGATCCCGTGAATGCGACTTTTTTTATCAAAGGATGATCGGTGATTGCATTTCCTGTTGTCTTTCCAAACCCATTTACCACATTTAAAACGCCCGCAGGAAGGACATTTTGCTCTTTTAATAACTTGCAAAGATATAACGCAGATAATGGAGTGGTCTCAGAAGTCTTCAACACAATCGTGTTGTTAGTGGCAAGTGCAGGCGCCACCTTCCATGTAAACATTAGCAAAGGAAAATTCCATGGAATAATTTGTCCACACACACCCAAAGGTTCTCTTCTTGTAAAATTAAAGTGAGAATCCCCCGTCTCGAGAACAGTTCCGGTGATTTTATCTGCCCAACCTGCAGTGCTTCTGAAACAATCAACTGATAAAGCAATGTCCCCTCTCGCATTAGAAATAGACTTACCATTATCCAAAGCCTCAATAGAGGCAAAAAGCTCAGAGTTGTCTTCGATGATATCTGCAATTTTGTTGAGAGCTTTTGCTCTGACTGATGGATCCGACGCGGACCAGCCGCTGTCAAATGCTGCCTGAGCTGCCTTAACTGCGGTATCAACATCCTCATCCAAGGCCTCATAAACTTGAGCAACCTCTTCCTCAGTCGAAGGAGAAATCACGGTAAAATGCTTTTTCTGAGCAGGATATACAAATTCATTGTTTATGTATAAACCTGTGGGCTGCTCGTATTTGAGACCGTTTGGAAGAGTGATAGGGACAGACAAAGATGAGCTTGAATAAAACCTCGAAACTGCAGGTGCAATTGTCCTGGTAGACATTGATTTAAACGCAGCGGACTTGATCATGATTATTTTTTTATTTGAAAAAAATTCTTGTACTAGAAGAAGAAAGAAAAAACCCGGCTTCTTGGGAGGTAATTTTATTCATTTTATAGTTCTACCAGCTCAATTTTTTGATATAAGAGGAGTCGGCCATTTAACCCCGCTTTTTAAGAAATATTAACTAATTATTGCCGCACGGGTTGCTCCAAACCCCGATCAGGAGTGAACATAACGCGTTGGAATGTGATTTTTAAAGTGCGCAGTGGAGGCAAGCACTCAATTTGGCGCAGCTGCATTTTAAAAGTACTCTACTGACCTTAATCTTTTGATGAAATTTAACTACTAACGGCCAAGAAATGAAAATGTGTGATACCAAAGACAAAAAAAAAAAGGTATACCCAAAGAAATGCAAGAAGGGCAAGTTTGAATGTAGTTTAAAAAATTCTTTTTCGGATATTGGGGAGGAATATTCTTTACGTAAGAAGAAATAGTACTTAGCAATTAAAGTTTTCTTGCCAGCCTTCATATTGGTTAGTGGACAGAAATTTTTTTCATTGGATCGCAAAAATATGGGAAAACATATAGGCTATTCAAGAAATTAATGATATAAATTTACTCAACCTATGAATAAAAATCGGGGTTTGGAGAGCTTCCAGTCTAACATATTGAAAGTTTATTCATTGGAATTATTTTTTTTTTAGAAAAAGAAACAAGAAACAAGAAAAAGAAACGCCACCGATTTGATTTCAGATGTAAAAGTTTCCCTACGGCAGTAACCCCATATAATCACAATTCGGCTCATTAACGCCGGGGAGGTGTTTCCCCACAAATTCTGCACACCAGGTCGGCGATAGCACGCGAAGTCGCTCTCCGCATTTCATCACCAGCAACCACTGGGAGAGTTTGGGCTACGGACATAGGCTCATTTACAGGAAAGTAAAAAGGAGAGAAAAAGAAATAAACAAAAGTAACGCCCGTTGCTCGCTATCTTCAACATAGCACTGTAACTCAGATCAGACTGTGTGGTGTTTGGAAGTTCAATCAAGACCACTCACCGGCTTCCAATATCAAATTCAATTAAGTAAATCAAAACGGATCGAATTGATAATAAAAAAAATTGTGTTCTTTCAAAGCTTTTTGACTTGCGGCAATAATTTCATGTGTTCAGTTGTTGGATATACATTACAAAGAAATCATACCCCATTCGAGTGCAAAAGTTCAAACAGTTCGCGTGTTTTACTTTTTAACGACGAACGTGTGACATTCTAACACTGACGCTCGAGAATGTGACAAAAATGTGATTTCATTATTCAACATCTAGCTCAAGAAAAATACTTTTCCTTAAATCATTGTGAATTGTCAACATTAAAACATGATAGTTATACATTCTCATGTATTAATGTCTTGCTTTACCATGGCGGTGCAGCTTTTCGAGCCGCGCGCTCTTCATGCCTCTCAGTCAATCTCTTCACACCTTCTCTGCTCACCTCACTCATGTGAAACCCCCAAAACATCTTGGTAGCCTGCAAAGAACACCATCCAAAAGACAAATGTCCCAGTTAAAATGGATCAGGGGTCCTGTTTGTGGCATCGACAACTGTCGGTCGCGGCTATATAGGCGAGATGCTGGCCGAAAGTTCTGTCAGTTTGGTCATGTTGCAGAAGGTAATCTCGATTTTGAGGAAGAAGAATCAGGAACTTATAGTCAGACCAAACGTTTAAATATCCTGCTTACAGATACTGGATTCGGGTCCCAGGCCTCCTCGACAGCTGCAGCCGCTTCTACGATCCTGAATAGTAAATCCAAGGAAAGATATCACGGTGAAGAAGGTGTTGCCTTTCTGTACAAGTGCCTACAACTTGTTTTGCGTGATGTCATGCCGAAAGTCCTACGATATCTTTATAAGGATTTGGGGGGAGATGCGGTGAAATCACTTATAACCTCCGTGGAACCAATAGTCAAGCTATTCTGGATTCGTTGTGTAAAGAAGACATTTGCACGTGTTCTTCCGGCAGTCGTGGATTTGTATGCTATTATATATTTGGCTCTTCGCCAGTTCAACCGTTACCCGGTTTTTATTGATGAGTATTTGGAAATGCTTTCCAAAAACAAGGTTCCTTTTGTTAATTCAATGGAAATTCTTCCCATGAATATGCGAAATGTCTTACCGCTTTCCGCAGTACAGTGCTTTACAATGATGTATGTGCCATATAATGACTACTTTTACTCATTGGTAGCCAAGTGGACTGCTAATCTCTCACTTCAAGGTGTGCGGATGACCCCTGTTGACTACTCGTATCCCATTGTTTTCAAGATATTGACTGATCTTCGTATTCCACATGCTCCACAGTTGCTCGTGATATATCATACTCTCGTGACAACACTAACAGACGGTGTTTTTCAGCAACAAGGCTGGTACTCTCCCCAAACTGTTCCAGAAGTCCAGATGATTGGTTGGATATATTATGTGATTCGCCTCTACCTTTTGACATCTGCTGAAATCTTTGATACTACTCAGTGGATTGAGTGGCTTTCGCGGGATGAAGAACTCCCTTGTTTCAAAAGCCGTATTCATCATATGACCAACGAGGAAATCATGAGCCTTTCATCTGAACAAATTTCCAATTACCTCGATTGGGTCCACGACAATGTTGTATCTGGAAGCTATAGAGACCCCGAGGGTGAGGGTCTTTCGATAATGGAAAAGAAATTAAGCAAGATTTTCACCTTTGTGAAGAGTGACCCGCTCCCAAGGACCCGTGAATCAAATCAACCTTTCGAAGTCGTGAAAAACAACTTGAGTTCCACAGATATGGCCAAAGTAGATGCTCACCTCGAAAAGTTTATTTGCACCAGATATGGAGTGAAGCCAACCACGCTTCTGCACTGGTTTGAAAAGATAGAAAAGATTCTCTACAATAAGTTTGGTTAAGATCCATTCATTGCACAAACACCTTCCCTGTTGGGTATCACTTGGACCATAATTACTGGTAATGTGAAAGCTGGACTTTCATAGCACTTACAGATTCTATAAAAAGGCGCTTCAGGTCTATTGGTAGTTAGATGGCTAGCATAACCCAAAGCATATTGAAAAATTATATCATACATTAATTTTTTGTTGCTAAAGTTATGTATAATATATATTATCAAATTGTTCATTAATCGCCATATAGTTATGTTACGTGGAATATTGCCTTTGTCCTTAACTCCGGTGTTTGTCGTGAATGTGGGGCATCATCGTATCCGAGTGCGCGTTCCATACATACATAAACATAAGTCACAGGGAACACACCCTATCAACTCAAGCACCACTAAAATGAGCAGTGCAGGACATGAACAACACGAACAACATGAACGTCCTGACAATATTGATTACACTACGAGTGATGATGAATTCCAAGTCCAAGAAAAGTTTGGGTACTCTGAAAGCCATGACCAAATGCTCGATGAGTCCGATACTGAAGTGACCAATATTGAAGCATCTAACCCAATAGGCCATGAACACAAATTGGATATCTTTAGAGAACAAACCCCAGAAACTGTAGACGATGCATCTGCGTACTCTGATCTGGCGCCAGGCTCTCCGAGCTCAGATAAAGACGAAAACCTGCGAAGAAACTTCGTCACCTCTTTGGATACCGATCGCGCAGTTGTCAAGCGGGCAAGAACCGAAGAAGGTGCAGAAAAGAACGATACGCCACACTTAGCCGTCAAAGAAACCCACAAAAAAAGGGTATCTGGAAGGGCTATCGAAAAACAGTGGGTGACTTTCGAGAATGATTCGTTCAAGTCGTTTGAGAACTTATGTGCGATTTCAATGGGAAGTGTGCTTGAGCGATTTAAGAATTCCAGGCAGCGTGATACCAAGGAAGCAGAAACACAACGTATCTTGACGCAACATTGGCTCAGTGGAAAGCTCCCCAAGTCGTTCTTGGCAAGATTAAAAGTGACGAAGCTACCTCCACTTAAATCTTTGGTGGTGCGGATGAGGGGCGTTCAAGACAACAATTTCGATTCTCTTAGTATCGATCAGGTAACTCTTCGGAAGACAGTGTTTGAGACATACCTTCTGGCAGAAATGAAACAGCTCCAGAGCCTCGAGGCGTATCAGAGCTCTCTTCAAAATACCTACAATCTGGATCTTGAGTATCTCAACGATTTCAAAAAGACAACCTCGAATCTACGAAGCCAGATTTCCCAGGAGAAAGTTAGAAACTCGAGGGAACTACATTTGGAGAATAAAACAGACTCTGAAAGTGTGGATATCAAATTAAAACCAAAGCTACCGTCTGTGGATACTCCAACCCTTGCCACAACGAGGTTTGACCCGGATCTAGACCAAGACTTACAACCGCTTTTAGGTGATCTCCAAAATGAATTGTTGAGGCTCGACTCACGTAAACAAGAACTCCTCGATTTTTGCGATCAGCTCGACATCATAGAGCGTCAGCTATACGCGCGGAAAGCGAAGTGATTAAAGCATATTCCGATGGACTTAGAACTACCATCATCACCACCATTGACATTAATATTATTCTGATTCATTTTCATCATCCGTCCAGAATCAATCGATATGAATCCAATACACTGTTATGAGGTGTATGGACTCATCATCCACACGAAACGACCAGTATCCGTCTTTTTGTTCATCCCACACTGCACCAACAACAGACAGGATGTTCACATCAGCATCGACGTCTGGTTCCAGGTCAATCTTGGTTACCTGCACCAAGAATTTGTGCTTCGAGCTTTTGGTGCTTAATTTCTGTGCGATGTTCCGTGCAGCTTGCTTGGATACATTCAACATCTGAATCTGCTCGGCAATAACTAACTTCAAATCCTCGGCTCCAATAGGACCCTGGCTCGTGTCTGCCGCATTGAGTATTTTGATTGTCATCTTTCTGACAAGTTGTCCGGGAATATTGTGGGGGTCTTAGTAGTGCAGCTTGCTGGAATGTGTGTGATAGCGCGCACCGGCCGGTCAGATCTCCATCCGACCCGGGCTGGCTGGTTGCGCGAGGCAATATTTGGCACACGGGACATTTCCAATCACAGTAAAGAAAAAAGAAAAAAAAAGCAAAGGAAAGAAAAAGGAAAGCAATATTATGGTGTTTTGAGATTCTCTACAAAACCCACAACTTTGTTTTATACATTGTGAAGAAATATTTGAACTCCATTAGCTTATGCGGACAATGGGGCAATCATTTGCTCTAGACACAAGTGGTACCTTTGCGTGGCATAAAGGCGGCTCGTAACTCGGCTCAAATCTACGTTTTGGGGAGAATACGAGCATGGTTACTAGCGCGCTGCACAAACACAGAGAAGGCAAAAAAAAATTGGGACACAAGAATACTCTTAGATTGGCATTTCTTTGAACCAGAAGAAATAATCTGCCGTGTCACGTTGAGAGTAACTCATTAAATAGCGTCCCAATCACTTGAGTATGGAGTTTTTCAAGAAGAAGTCCGGAGACCCGAAAACTAGCGGAAGCCTTTCGGATGGAGATGGTTCGTCTGTAAGCTCCCGCGTCACGTCCGTCTCGTCCGCCACCTCCAAAAAAGGCCTTGTGAAATGTCAAACACCCTTTGAAGAGCCCCTCAATCCAAAAAAAGCACCCGAATTGAAGCTCTCTGAACATGAGCAGTCGTGCTATGATGAAGTTTTAGCGCATTTCCAAAAGTACATTGAAACTGACATCCCAGTCAACGATAGTGCGGGTGCACCTACGCATCCAGTTACGGAAGCAGAAAAGGCCTGGTTAACCAAAGAGTGCTTTTTGAGATACTTGAGGGCCACTAAGTGGAAGGTTGCTCCTACCATCAAGAGGATTGAGGATACAATTGTTTGGAGGCGCACGTTTGGAGTTGTGGCGATCGAAGGTCACACGGACCCTAAGAAACACATAACGCCTGAAATTGTGGAGCCAGAGAATGTCACCGGAAAAAACCTTATCCTAGGTTATGATATCGATAACAGACCATGCTTATATCTTCGAAACGGATATCAAAATACGTCTGCTTCCATCAGACAGGTGCAGCATTTGGTATTTATGCTAGAGAGGGTTATACAGTTCATGCCAGCAGGCCAAGATACGCTAGCTTTACTCATTGACTTCAAGGCTGCACCAGCTCACTTGAAACTTTCGGCAAAGTTTCCATCACTCAGTATATCTAAGCAAGTCCTTCATATTTTGCAAAACCATTACCCCGAAAGATTGGGACGAGGCCTCTTTACAAACATCCCTTGGATTGGTTACACATTTTTCAAAGTTGTTGGGCCTTTTATCGACCCATACACAAGACTGAAAACGATTTACGACCAGCCGTTTGAAAACTTTGTTCCTAAGGAACAATTAGATAAAGAGTTCAACGGTATGTTGGATTTCGAGTATGTGCATGATGTGTACTGGCCGATCATGAACGAGATAGCAGACAGAAAAGCTGCCATCGTTCGTGAGAACTTCAAGAAATTGGGCGGAAAAATTGGTTTGAGTGAGTACGATCTCAAGAAGAGCTCGTAGATTTTTGCAGTGTTTGATGGGCGTTTATTTATTAGAGAGTCTTGGAGAAGACTCGCGGCATTAAAATAGAATATAGGCAGAATGTGAGGCATTGTAGGCTAACACCACATGCATCTATCCATCTCATTCCATTTTCTGCGACTTCAAGAACCGATAAAAAAAAACTGGGGAAAAAATACCATCCATTAATAAAAATATGATTGTTCAATTTCCGCGTCCAACCCCACCTACCATTCGGTTCGGAGTCAAATCTATTAATTGTGTGCGCATCACCGTGCAGACGCACCACTATAACCAAAGATTGTCCAGTCTTTCGGGAACTTCATCAAGAGAACACCAACAATGTATTCACTCACATTCATAGCACACGGTAAACAGCTTACAGATCAAGAGAGCCGTTACATCGAGGAGTTTGTCACAGCAAAGTTGCAGGCGACCGTCTTGGCAAAGACAGAACTTTCACCTAATAGAGTAGTCGACTTCCTGGTTGACACGGACGTGCCAGATTTGGTGCTGGGTCTCGTGAAGAAAGAAGCCGACCTTAGGGCCTACGATATTGTGTTTCAGAAGACATCTGAAAGGCAAAATAAGAAGTTGTTCATCTTCGACATGGACTCGACGTTGATCTACCAGGAAGTCATCGAGTTGATCGCAGCTTATGCGGACATCGAGGACAAGGTGGCGGAGATCACCGAAAGAGCCATGAACGGAGAGCTTGACTTTAATGAGTCATTGAGAGAACGGGTGCTTCTATTGAAGGGTATCGATGCTTCCACTCTCTGGGATGAATTGAAGGAGAAGATCCGCATCACCAAAGGAGCCCGTGAGCTCTGTAAGGCATTGAAGAAACTCGGGGTCGTGATGGGTGTGTGTTCTGGAGGATTTATTCCTTTGGCAACTTATGTCAAGGAACAACTAGGCTTGGACTATGCCTTTGCAAACACCCTTGGTGTGGATGAGGACTCGAAACTCGACGGTACAACTAGAGGATACATTGTTAATGGAGAAAAGAAAGCCGAGCTTTTGCTTGAGATCGCTGCTAATCACAACATCGAACCAAAGACTGCGGTGGCTGTTGGAGATGGTGCCAATGACCTAAAAATGATGGCTGCCGGTGGTTGGGGTGTGGCCTGGAATGCCAAGCCAAAGGTCCAGAAAGAAGCTCCTAGTTGTTTAAACTCAGACTCTTTACAGGATATTTTGTACATCATGGGCTACAACGACGCTGAAATCGCCAAACTTACCAGCTAAGTTGACTTTGAATACCGTGTCACGTGCTATAGAAGACACAGTTTGTCTTTGTCTGATGTGTTATTATCAGTGTAACACAATTGTTCGACGCCATCATTTGAACAGATCAATTAATATAGAAAGATATAAAAAGATATGGAACTTATTCTATTCTGTAATCATATTTCTGTTTGTCTTTTAATGGAGCAATCGGTGATAATAGGAAAACATATTAGCCCGCAAAGCCTCTGATTGTTCCTCTCACACATCCCATCACCCCATTCATGAGCATGATGTCACGGTCAATCTTTAGCATATCCACGGATATATCGCCCTCCTGAATCAAGTTTTTCTTAAGCAAGAAATGTCTCGTGACTCCACAAAGACATCCTGAAGTAAGCTTTGGAGTGATCCAAACCCCCTGTTTACTCTTGATAGCTATGCTTGTTATAGACCCCTCCATTACCTCCGATGCTGTGTTTATTAAAATAACTTCCTCTCGTGGGGAATTTCCTGGTAGTGCTCTCTTTCTTGCTTCTGTATAGATATTTCTGTGGGTGGTTTTGAACGACGTAAAAGGAGAAGCGAGCACCGGACTATGGTCCACGAATACATCATATCTTTTGGAATCTGGGTATTCTTCAAGAAGTCCGTCAAGAAGGTTCTCTCTTTCTGGGATCTCGTATAACTCAATTTTTGCGTCTCCGCTCTTCGACACTAGAAGCCTCACTTTTAGCGGTTTACTAATATCAACTTGAGATTGTTCTAACGCATTTACGAGCTGCTTCAATAGGTGTTTTTCTTCGACTACATATAGAGAGTCTCCTGTCTTGAACGCTGTATTGTCGAGCTGACTGAAAAAATCAATGCTGAACTTGATTCTCTCAATGTGTTCGGGAAGCAAAAAAAAGTTCTCTTTCGTGACTTCTTGTGCAGATTTTGGGGGTGTTTCACTCAATAGAGGATCATAGCGTATGGTCGATAATAATTCAAAAGGAACGTCAGTTGTGAATTGGTTCTGCTTACCCAAACTCTCAATGAATTCTGTATAAGTGGGGAGTTCAGAATCGGTGGCCATGTTTACTGATAGTGAGTGCGAGGCTTGAATATGGGGATAACCGGCTGTATGTGAGGCTATATATTTGAGGTTCCAGCCCTTGGCCGATACCAAGATGCACCACCATTGTATAAGCTGCCATGATGAAACTAAAACTCACGAATAAATAGAGCAATACGGCCAAATCATTTTTATAAAATTAATTTTTTAATTTATTCCTAATTTATTTCTAATTATTTCTAATTCATTTCTAATTTTAATTGCCTGTAAATGTAAAAAATGAATGACTACTCAGGGTCTTCACAAGTCTCTGAAGTCAGAGATTCACCTAAGCTTTGTTTTTGTCATTGTTTAGCAAAGAAAAAGAAGGTATTCAGAACTATATATGCTGGATTGGCTTCTTTTTTCCACTTTCTTCATTAGTACGGTCTGAATCTCTTTCTCTCCTTCATCAACTTGACCCTTTCTTGGTCCTGCTTGAACTTATGCAACAAGTCGTTCATCTCCGTCTTCTTCTTTTCTCTCAATTGGAACCTATAGAAATCGTCCTTTTCCTTTCTCTTCAGCTTCTTCTTCAGCTTCTCTTCCTCCTTGGCCTTTAAGAGCTTTTGCTTGCCTAGCATTCCTGCCTTGGTCTTTGTGTGAGACCCAACCACCAACGTGAAACCATCCTCGTCCACAATCTCAGTCTGTTTTTGTAATTCTTCTCTGGACTCTTTCTCGGCCCTATTGAACAGTTCTAAGGCCTTGGATACATCTTTTGCAAGTTCATTTGGATCGAGAACTTGCGATTTGAGTTTTCCCAAGAGGTACAGGCTTCCCAACGTAGGCATGGGCCAGTTTGTACTTTTCTTGTCTCCAGACAACTTCTTCAATGCATTAAACGCAAGCTGGAACGAAGCCTTGTCAATAAATGTGACGATTCCACAGTTTTTCGGGAGCTTCAGTGCAATTTCCTTGGTGTCTCCATTGGCCACCTCGTAATGTAAGTCACTAGTGAACTTCGTAAGATCGATGTACACCTCTTCTTCCATATCATTCAAGGGACTTGAGATGTAGTTTTCCACCGTGGCCCCAATAGCCACTTGTTGGAAATACTTTTTTAAAACGGCCACGCTTGTTTCTATTGGAATGTTGAATATGAAGAGCAGTCGGCCACTGATATTCTGTGCGCCTTCGTTGCCCTTTACCTCATGTTTTCTGAAATAAATATAGTGTGTGCCATCACCCTCCGGTAGTCTAACTTTGAGGATCTGGAAACCTTTGATTTCGGAAATACCTGCCATTTTTTATGGTGT
The DNA here is from genome assembly GCA_030572615.1 of Metschnikowia lachancei. NCBI lineage: Eukaryota > Fungi > Ascomycota > Pichiomycetes > Serinales > Metschnikowiaceae > Metschnikowia > Metschnikowia lachancei. The sequence goes on from JAJMAK010000115.1 coordinate 28,662, forward strand.
TTCGTAGTGTTGGGGGTTCTTAAACGGGTCGGTATTTTTTCCGAAGGCCCTGATGAGCTTCGAGTGCGCAGAAAACTAAACGGAACCTAGGCACTACGGGTCGATGCGCGAGCCAGGCAAATAGACCCGGCCAGGTCCATTCTTAACTTTTGCCATCTTCAAATAATCAATAACACATGCTGGGCAAATTTTCCTTAAGACAGGTGATATGTAAAATTTTCATCGTTTAGGGAAGTCAACTAACTCTTTTTATTTCCATCTGATCGTAGCTTTAGTACCCTTCTGGCTCACCTAACTCAATCTGTATTTTCGAAGTATAGAGACTCGCTGTTGACTTGGGTGCGGCTCACGGCTGCATCTTGATTCTTGACCCGCATTATTTGGCGCTGTTTACTTATTGACATCAGTATCGTTTATTTTTCTTATTCCCCATTACTGCCTTCACAAATAAACCATTGGTATGGAAGTTAAAGGCAGAAAGAAAGACTCCATTGAGCAGTTCATAGAGCTGCCGCAAATATTGGTGGACAATGGTCTCTCCCAGCTCAGATACATGATCCTAATAGAGGGCCTTTCGGTACCTGAAGGCTATGAACAGTGTCCATATAGAGGCTACGTGTGGTCGATCCTTTGCAAAGTACCAGTGTACCCGGCCCATAAATACGAAAAGGTGGTGTCCAATATACAAAGGAAACTCTCTCCCGAAGTTTACCAGAAAATTAAAAACGATACTTTCAGAACGCTCATGAATGACCGAGCCTTTCATGCACGGGTTTCCGAAGATTGTTTGATGAGAATTCTTGCTGCTATTGCAACATCTATCCCTGAAAATAAAGTTGGTTACGTCCAAGGTTTAAACGTCCTACTTGCACCAATAGCATACACATGTTATAAAAGCGAGCCCCAAGCCTTTGCAATCCTCCATCATTTGATCACAAAGCAGATTCCGTTGTACATCACCCCCAATTTGGATGGAGTCCACACTGCTTTGAGTTTGGTAGACATTGTTCTCAAAATCATAGATCCAGTGCTCAGTGAATTTCTTGATTCGAAGTTTCTCAAGGCAGAAATATACGCGTTCCCTTCGGTGCTTACTCTTTGCGCCTGTACGCCTCCACTCAAGTCACTTATTAAAATGTGGGATTTTCTCTTTGCATACGGTACACATATGAACATATTGTTTGTAGTTGCTCAGCTTATCAGAAGCCGTTCCATTCTTTTGAAATCCCCACAACCAATGAAAGAATTGAGGAACTTCCCTGGCTTGGATGAAAACAACATTATAAAGCTAAGTCTCAGTTTTATCCCTGAACTACCTAAAGAGCTATATGATATGATCACGCGACACGGTTTTGACCCCCTCGTTCCTAAAGAGCTAGCGGCTTTTACGAAAGCAAACAAGCTTTAAAATAGCCCGTTAGTGTAATCTTCGTGACTATAGAAGGCACAAAGAACAGTCCTATCATTATAGGAACGGCCAGCCATGCTCATTAAAGCACTAAGGGCAACTTGTTCATTGTCAAACTCAATGTACACCTTCCCGATTCCAGGCTGAGTCAAGTGCAGAATCCCAGGAGAATAATCATGCGGAGGTCTTGGTATTTTCATCGACACAACTTTACCGAATGACTTAGCTTCCTGTAAAATATCTTGTTCAATGAATTTGAAAGATTCGTCCTCAATTAAGTCAGCCGCAGTGACACCATTAATAAGCTGAATGACCCTCAGCTTTGGATGAAATGCAACATATTCATTTCTCACTAGTCCTCTCAAGGTTTTGAGCTCAATGGGGCAATCTTGTATGCTAGTTTCAATCACATCTTCCCCTGATAACTTCAAGCATGAAAAACGGGCATTTTTCACCATGTCTAAGTCCTCTGCCTGTTTCAAGTATTGTATAGTCTGTTTGAGTGCAGCTTTCGTGTTTGGGAACTCCTTGATATCGATATAGAATTCCAAAAAGGCGACGCCCATGGCTTCTTTAGTGCCAACTTCCCTGACAAACTGGAACGATCTGAGAGGTGCTATTTTGTTGAGGGCATCCATCAACAACGACTCGCTGGTTGTCTCTTCTACCAAAAGCGCTATCTTTCGTGGGCTGTCCAAGACTTCTTCATCGACATCTTCTTTAGGTGTTTTGTATGGAGGCAAACACTGAACGACATATTCGCCAGGCCTCGAAATTTTCAACAACACATCATTTTCTGTGTTCAATCTCTCTGCAGGGATAGGTTGGCCAGCAATAGTGAGGGCAAATGTAGCCGCAATGCTAGACTTAAATTCGATGATGAGTTTTCGGTCATCTCTAGTCTTACGTTTTCTTTCGATATTGTTTCCCAAGGAGACGCCCTTAATGTCTGCAGAGCCAATGTACTTGTTGATGTATTCGGCCACTAGCAAGTGGTCGACTCTCAGAAAGTCGACCCCTTCGATTATCAAAATGCAAGAGTTGCGAGAATCTAAAGGGTCGATCTTTGACGATGCTAGAAGAATTCCTGTTTCCGTGCACCCATCTTTGAGTAAGCCCTCTAGCTTCGTGACGTCCACGGGCCGCGGCGATCCTGGTAAAGGAAAAAGTCCCGAAAGCTTGGCTCTTTGCGCTGTCACCTTTTCAAATCCTTTGGGCTTGATACCCCATTGACTGCCGATAACAGGAATCTTGTTTAAAATAGGAACGCGTAGTAGCCCAATCAATCGACGTTCGTATTTAGTAATCAATTCTTCTTTAGTCAACTTTGCATCTGGGTCCACTGGGGGTTCAGGAGCAGGAATCTCTCTTCTGTGATCTCGTGGCCCACGATCATCTTGGTATCTGTAAGGTCTTCTTTCATTCGTCTGCCTTCCTGAATGACCTCCAGGATTATACCGACGATCTCTATACTCGCGGTCGTGTTCACGGCCATATTCACGGCCATGTTCACGGCCACCATTGTTCCACTCTCTTTTCATGCGCAAGTCCGTGCCACGGGTTTCTCTTTCTCTTTCTATACGCTGAGGATCTCGAAATCCGTGCTTCGCCCTGGACTCTAAATTGTGATTTGGTGTGGCATTTGGCCCGGTTTCTGGCCTATACGGACCTTGATTATGGTTCATCTGTTGTATTTATCTTCTCTGCTCTTTTCTTCTGGAAATTTCAAAAGTCAGAACTATCTCACACGCTATCAAAGTTTCACGAAAGAAAATTTCCTGGATGTAGTCTTGCAACACAATTAAACACAATTCAGTTTTCTTTACTTCTCAACAGTCTGTGGCTCTGCACTTCCATTCTCGCTCTTCGCTTTCCTGCAAAGTCTCTCATCGCCGCGCTCTGGATGTAGCCCACACTGCACAGCCATTCCTAATTCTGTTCTCTGGAAATAAAAGTTCGCCTCTTAACATGGTAAATGACGCATAATGATTCTTGTGAATTTTGTGTTTTTGATGTTTTTTGTTGATTCGTCACTTTTAGCTTCCAGTAATATAACCTCCCATAACTATTTATGTACAAATTTGATCTACTTTCAGAGCTTTTCCCAGTGAGTTTGTTTCTCCTGTCTTTACGAACTGCCGCGAAACCAGCTTTTAAGTATGATTGTTGAATTTGTTTCTTTCTTTAGAATTTTTTCTTTTTATTTCGTTGTGTTTTGTGACTATTTGCAAATACAAGCCTCTATAGACCTTATTTTTTACAATTCGTCGTGTTCTTGGGGCTGTTGAGTACTCTTCCCCTTGGTCAGGCTAGTTGTTGACAGAACATCCTCGGCATCCTCTTCTCCGACAGGAGTTGTACTGTTATTTGATCCAATCGTCTGATTTTTGAAGTCGGGGAATTCAGCCTCGGTGATGTTGTTTACACCTTCGGTTTCAATCACCTCAGGCTGCTCAGCAGTCTTTGCTTTCTCCTTTTCCTTCTCCTCTCTCAATTTTGCTTTCAAATCTTTTTGCTTCTTTCTCTCCTTCAATTTCTCCATTCTGCTCAACAAAAAGGTAACCCTTTGTTCATGCTGCTTTTTGAGGGCTTCAAATTCAGTTTCGATCTCACGTAACGATGAATTCACGGCTTCGGTGGCATCAAACTTCTTTTGGGGTGAAACTTTGTTGAACTTCCGCTCTGGGAGGCTTTCGATTTCCGAAAGTTCCTTCAAAGCCTGTTTGAAATTCAGGAATCTTTTCTCCAGGTCAGCATGAAGTTGTTTTTCTTTTAATCCGAAGATTTTTTTCATGATTTTTTCATTTTCACCCTCAAAATCGAGTCCCTCAGCTTCGTACTTGTCCATGACTTCTTTTGCTTCAGTGCCAAATTTTAAAACTTGTTCTTGAATCGTCTGTAAAATTTCTTCTCCATCACCCAACAACTCTCTGATGGCAGGTAAGCTTAAATCGGCTTCCAGCATTCTCACTGAAGACTCTAAGTCGTTTCTTATTTTTTCCACGCTGCTTAATTTCTCCTGAATCTCTTTAAGAGTGGAGGAGTCGGATTCATAATCAACCCAATCCACCATATCACCTGCATGCGTCTGAATTTTGTCAAGCTCTTTCTCCCCAAGATTTTCAGAAAGGATATCATAGTGATCATCAATATAGAAACGCAAGCCGTAACAAGCGCTCTCAAGGATATTTTTGGTGTGCTCGAAAACTATTTTATCCCTCTCCAACTCTTTCAAGTGGGCTAAGGTTGCCAAAAATTCTTTTTTCTCAGCCAGGGTGTAGGGCCTCAAGCTTGTGAATGTGATGGCAGGAACAAGTACACGAGTCTTAGTTCTGGTAAACTTTTTGGCTGTGGAATTTAAGTTAGTCGAGTTCGTTTCGTTAAGCTTGCTTTCTTCAAACTCTGCCTTTTTCGTGTCGTTACATTGTACAAAGAGACTTTCCAAAGAAAAGATTTTATCCTCCCCGACCACGAATTGACCCAATAAAGAAGCATCACCCGCCGAGCAAGTCAAATCTGAGGCCTTCGAAGCGAGTCTGCTCACATTATAAGAGCCGTAAAGCTTGCCGTTCTCGTGCAACCCAATGGTAACTCTATCTCCATTTATCTTACCCAAATTCACCACAGAAGTATTACCTGCTGAAGAGCCCCTGCTGAACACGATTTGTGTGTTCTCTGAGCCGTTTAACGAGATTTCGAAATCATTCAAGATACGATCGTTCAATGTAATGTCGGTACCTGTGCCAGTGATCATTTTCAACTGGTATGCTCTAATGGTAGTCCCGTATGCACATGCTTCGTCGGCATTAAGGACCTTCGAAAGCTTTCCGTCCCCCAAGAAGTCCAACAATTGCTTTTGGATGAATGGTGTTCTGGTGGCTCCACCATTCAAAATCACAGATTCGATGTCGGCGATGGTCTTAGGGCCTGTAGGAGAGTTCTTCAAAGCATCCAAGATAGGCTTGTTAATGCGCTTAATCAAATGTGCAGTTGCTTCCTCGAACTCATCTCTGGAGATGGTAGCTTTGAAGTCTTCTTCGTTCCAGAAACTTTCCAAAGAAACATTAGAGTCTGCATTGGCAGAAAGGATGGTTTTTGCCTTTTCAGCAGCCTCAGTCAATCTAACAACCAACTTATAAGGAATTTCAAAGGACTCGTCTAGGTTAAATTTTTCAAGAAACTTCGCATAAAGGATATCATACACGTATTGTGTCAATAAGTCACCTCCCAAAGAGTCGTCGAAACCCACGGACTCGACGTCCAAGAGCACGGTTTTGTTTTCAAATGGAGTGAATGAAAACAAGGTGGCGGTAGTGGATCCCGCACCCACATCATAAATGATCTGGTGGACAGTCTTGCCGTTGTATTCCTCGGCGGTGAACTTCTTGTCGGAAACGTATGCCAAAGCAGCCGCACATCCTTCGTCCACTAAGCCCAATACTGAGGAATAGTTGGCCAAACTCAATGCATCTTTGTAAGCGAATCTCGAGAGCTGATTAGCAAATGGTGGGATCGAAATAGCGATATCTTCAGCAATGGCTCTGGCTTGTGGGTGATGCGTCAAAGCCTTGATCACGCGCTCCTTTAAATCAGCAAGCGACATTGCGGCAAGCTCCTCGGCAGAAAAAGTAAAAGAGCTACCGGGACGGCCTAGTTCAAATGAAATACCATTAGGTCTTTCAGAGCTTGGAATGATTTTGAAATGAGGGTTCTTGGCCAAATACTGCTCGATCCATGCGTCGTCGGTGGTCTTACCAAGCAAAGACTTGAAGTTCGCAGCACAAGTTTCGGGTTTTCTCGAACAAAGTGAACCGATCTGAGAGCCATAAGCTCTTTCGGTATCTTGGAGCTTGCCGTCAGATACTTTGGGGTCAACGTAGATGGCAGAAAGATCCTTTCTGTTGCCTCCGTCAGTAGGAATGATCTCAAACCGGATTCCCGGTGCCACCATCATGGCTTTGGTAAACTTGTGGCCGAAATCCACACCGACAATGGCAGCCGATGCGATTGACCATGCATAAAATAATGATAGAAGTTTCATTGGCACGTTTGGGATTGAGTCCCTATGAAATGAATGGTGGTTTTTAAGATGGAAGCCTAACGAATTGTGGAGAAGCTTAGATTGTTGTCGGCTCGCTGTGCAGGTCGCCCACGAGAGAACACCCTGGCTTTTAGTGGATTAGATCGCCGCGCCAAATTATTCTGGCCATCGCACAAGCCAAAAGCTTTGTTCGTGTTAATAACCCTATGGAAATGCGATAACAAAGGTTTCCGTTCATAAGAAAAAAAGGAAAGGAAATTTTTTTCGGATAAAAAATCTAAGGCAAACTAATCAAAAACTATTCGTGAATGTTTGTCACCATTGTGGCCACAATGGCCTTGGATGACTATTTCTCGCACGCGGCCTGGTCCTTTGGGTCCATATGCCCACAGCTCAGAACAATGCAGCAAGTAAGGTATTGTTTGTCGATAATACGGCCTCAAATGAAATGAAAATTTGAAAATAAGGAATGAAAATATAAGTAGCAAAATATTCTAACTATTTATTCCTGCCCTGTAAATCCGGTCTAGTTTCTGCGAAATAATAATTAGGTTGGTCAAGGTATTTTAATGGTTCAGTACAAAGGATATATCACGTGCCATGGCGAGTGCTTACTTTCCTAACGGTATAACCTATCATTGTTATCGGAGTATCATTTTCAGTTCACATTTATCTAGAATTGCTAAATTAATAAATGAAATTATATATATAGGAACGGAGAGAGATGTAGCAAAAGAGGGAAGTCGGCCAGTTCTCGATTGCTAGTCTAACGCAGGTAAAGTTTGCGGTAGACTAAGGTCAGCTACATGTGTTTGGGAAATGTCCTTGTAAACGCAAAAAAATCAACTTCGAGAAACTATTTAGGAAATGGGAAATTTCTCAATATAGGAAAGAATGAAAACCCGAACATTTGATTATCGGTATTGGTTTCCCCGCAGTCTCCTTTTGGTCCCATCAATGCCATGACTCTTATCGGGACTTGTTCACTCACCCTCGCCTGCACGTAGTGTAAAAATTTCGGAAAAGCCGAAATCATATTGTGTGACGTTCATTTTACACCCGGGTTTTAGGACAATACCGACCTTAAAATCTGGCCTTTTTTATTAAGTATGAGGTTTAAGATTCATATTCATTAAAATAGCTGTTTTTTTCGGGTAAATCCCAATAAAATATTGGCAAAATATACCAAAGCAGGCCCTCTAAGCTTGCCGCGGCGTTTCCGTTCGGCACTTGAAGATGAGGGTTGCGCGACTCAGTATATATAAATGAAACCTCATCTCGCTCATTAGTCTTTTTTTGGTTCTGGGTACAGTCACCACTCGAGTATCTATTGATCAGCCATTTTGGGTTGCCGAAGAAAGAGTTCAAAAAAGAAAACATTAAACAAACAAAAATGGATACTGCAGACGTAGAAGCATCAAAAATGTACATTTCGTACAACAACATCCACCAGTTGTGCCAAGAAACCTCGGAGAAAATCAAGGCCTTCAAGCCTGATTTGATCATTGCCATTGGTGGTGGTGGTTTCATCCCTGCCCGTATGTTGAGAACATTTTTGAAGGAGCCAGGCCAGCCAAACATTAGAATCATGGCCATTATTCTCTCTCTTTACGAGGACATTGGAACTGTTGGTACTCAGGTGGAGACTGTGGGAACTCAGGTTGTGAGAACTCAGTGGATCGACTATGCTCAGTCCAAGATCAACTTGGTTAACAAAAACATCTTGATCATCGATGAGGTTGACGACACCAGAACCACTTTGCACTACGCTGTCTCTGAGTTGAAAAAGGATGTTGCTGAACAAGCCGCTGCTCTTGGAGCTGACCCTAAGGATACCAAATTCGGTATCTTTGTTCTTCATGACAAAATTAAAACCAAGAAGGCCAACTTGCCAGACGACATCATGAAGACTGGTAACTACTTCGCTGCTAGAACTGTTCCCGACTGTTGGATTGCCTACCCATGGGAGTCTACTGACATTGTCTATCATACTGATAGAGCCTTGGAACAAAAGAATGATGTTTTCCTTCCATCCACAACTCAATAGACTTGTATAATATTTACCCTCAAATGATTAAAACACCGGTTTCCAATCAATCGTCAATCTCAATGTAGTCTGGGCTCCTTGAATGATTTTTTAACAGTTCATGCCCGCTACCATTGCTAGTTGTACCTCTTTTCTTACTCTGTCTTAGAGATTTTCCTTCTCCTTGATAGGACACCATGGGTTTAGATTCCTCTGTATCTTGTGATACTGGCAATACAACGGGCCACCCCAAAAAAATTTGGTTTTCTGGCAAGTTCAACTCTACCGGGGCTGCATTAGGATCCAAATCATCAATCGAAATTCTTTTTGTCTCCTGTGTGCCCACTTCTTTGCCCGAAAGCTTCTGGCCCGTACCACGATAAAGATTTTGATTATTTCCCTCGTGCACAATCTGTGCGTAGCCTATTGAATGAGCCATTGTTGCGGCACCAGCACTTCTGTTTACTTTAGAAGGATCAATAGGGTTTGTAGAAGACTTGGTGGCCTTGGGCTTGTACTCCGGTTCGACGTAACCCACGGGAGGGGCAAAGTCAGTCTCTAAATCCGTCTCGACGACACAAATTCCCTTGTTCTTACTCTCTGGCTTGACCTCTAAAACCTTGATCCCGAACCGAGTATCGTTGTAGTCGATTTCTATAACATCGTTGACCGTCAAGGTAGAGAATTTCCTCAACGCGTTCTCAAGCACGGCCTTTGGGTCGGAAATGTCAAGGAAGTCAACCGATTGAGGCTCTAGTTTCACAAACTGACCATTAGGTAAGTCACAGCTAGCAATTTTAATCAAAGATCCAGGCTGTAACTTTAAAGTTTCCATGGTCCACTGTGGAATGTATACCCTGCCTTCCTCGGCAATAAACTCCAACACACCACTGTGCGAGGTCAAGTTTTCTGCCTCATTTATCAACTCAAATAGCATTGGGTACCTGATATGGAGCATCGTAAGCTTATTTAATGCCGAGGGGGGGAGGAAGATCTTGCCTCCGAAGTTGGAGTCATCTTTTCTGACATTATCTGGCATCATCGCCACTGGGTAGCACCTGAAGTAGTCTTCGAATTTGGCATTGATCGGAGCGAAGCCTCCGCCGAAGAAGTTAGATCCGAATCCAGAAAACATATGAAAGGTGTCTTTTTTTTTTTGTTTTAGCTTTATGTTAAACAGAAATTATATATCTGTGGTAGTCTTTTACTGTTGAGGAACAGAAGGACCCATAGTGCAAAGTATAGGTGCTGCCTCGAACCGAGGCCTATCCTGTCTACCATTTATATACACACCGCGTGCCTCAGATGCCTTGGCCTGCTGCATTCTTTTGTTGTTGGTTGATCTGGATAATTCTAATCGCGACTTCTTTCTGCGAATCGTCTAAGTTTCCAAACACCAATTGGTAACGAGATGGATCGGCTTGCTGCACAGCAGTTGCCTTCTCGGCGAAAACTTGGTATACGTTGATTGGGTCAATTGGGGTGGCCTTCAATGCCTCCAATTCGGCCTCATCAGCTTCCAAGTCTTCGTCATAAAAGCCCTCGTCATCTTCCTCTCCAGCTTCATCATTTTCGTAGTCTTTCTCACTCACCTTGACGCCACTCTCTCTGTCAATGAGCTCTTGTTTTGCTCTTATAGCGTGAGGCAAATGCTCCAAGTTGGATATGATCAAGTCAACGGTTTCTCCAATCAAATCCTCGACTGGCAAAAGATTCAAGGGGGCATCAATGACAATGGACAAGGCTGCCAAGACTTGAAGCTTACATCCATAAACACTCTGGAAATCATCGCCATATTTAATCCACAACTTAAAGAATGTGCTAGTGAATTGTTTTTCATTCAAAAATTGCAAAGTGTAAGATGGTTCGACGAACAAACTTGCAAAGAAGATCTTGAGAATGGACAAGTGGTGCAACATATAGCCATCAAATGCATCCTGGGATTCCAATGTTGTGAAAATAGTGAAGACTTCTGGCAAAAATCTGGAGATGAAAGGAACAAATCTACGCCCCAAGCTCAAGATGGAAAACTCCATCAACTCAAAGGCTAAATGCGCAAATACAGGGTCAACATCTCCTTGCAACACTTGGAAGCAAACCTTAAACAAGCTTTGCACATGAGGGTTCTCAATAGTAACATCCTCTGCGACAAACGATAATCTCACCACTGATTCGAGGAATGGATGGAAAGTATCAAGGTAATCAAATGCATAGGTGTCAAACGCATCAATACAATCTTGGAAAATTTCCCACATTGATGGGCTCATCTTATTGGTACTGAACAAGATGGACTCTGCCATCTCCAATGCTTCAGTCAAAAACATTACCATAGAGTTCTCCAAGATAAGCTTGATGACATCCTTGACAACAATTTCCAAGTTTGCGGAAACTTCTGGAGAAGAGTTCATGGAAACCACCAAAGAAGTCAAAGTATTCAATATACCAGCAGCCTGGTACTCTTTGTCGATATCCACGTTGCCTCCATTGGACATTTGCTCCAAAATCTCCTGTGCCAACTTAAGAAATTGTTCAACTAAGCGGTAAGCCAACTCGTTAGCATATGGCTCTAAGTTTGCAGCAAATTTAGAAACGAAAACATCCATAACTGTGGTCAAAGTATCGCTTTCAAAATTTTTCGAAAGGTCAAGCAAAGTACCCATCAACTGTGGAGCCTGTTGGGAAATTCTTTCAGCAACATAATCCTCTTCCACCAAAGTACGCAACGCATCAATAGCAGTCAATTGGATTGGAAATTGTTCTTGTTGTTGGAAACAAGTGACCACACCATGGAAAATATCTTGCAATACTGCTTGATCGTTGAACTTGTGAACAAAAATTGCGACTGTATCACAAGCTCTGGCAGTAAGCCATGGAGTTTTGTCAATGGTGGTCTGTGAAAGCTCCGGATAGATCACGGAGTGCATGAGCAGGTCAAGCTGGCCTTGAACGGGACTATTTTTCTTGTCCAATTTATATGAAATGGTGGCCAATACACGAAGAGCACCCTCAGTTTGCATAGCCATATCTAGGCTATTTCTGTCGGCAGCTCTCTTTTGGAATACATCGTTGATCAAGGTAAGCAACAAGGTTCCACACGAGGAGAACTTTGTTGAGGATAAACGGAACAAAAAGTTAACAGAGGCGGTATCAGCAGTAGTGTTTTCTCTGCTGACATCGTAGAACCTTCTGATATACTCTTCGGGTTCATCCTCATATAGTTCAATGGTTTCTTGCGACGCGTTCAACATCGGCATGAGCACATGCTTCACCACGGCCTCTAATTTATCCTCTAGCAAAGAGTATGCGGGTGTCTCGATCACTTGTTCCAAGAAAGAGATCAAATGGTACAATGACGCTTCGGACAACCACATTTCTTTTGTTGTCCACTTCTCGATTATAGACCAGTAGGCGCTCAAAATCTCCGGTACAAAATGGGACAAGAAATAGGTGACAAAAGGTGTCTTCTTGTCTTTGGTGCTGATACCACCACCGTGGCGCAAGAAAAGTCTATGCATATTGCCGAAACACCACTTGACGGCTTTTACCCTCGGGTTGGAGACCCTCGACTGAGGGTGGGCACCAAGTACTGATGCAGGTAATGGTTTGTTAATGAGCATGAGATGGAATTGACACCACTTGCCCAAGTTGGCCTGGTCCTCTAAGTATGGAGGAAAGTTGGAGTAAGTGGTATACTTGAAGATCTTCATAATCAAGTACAACATTTCGTCAGCGGTGGGCGAGTCGTCATTTAACAAGTTACAGGTCAAAGTCTCCAAAGTAGGAAACAAGGACTCAGTGACTTCGTCCAAGATGATGTTTTTAGAGTTTGGAGTATCCAAGCCCGCATAACGGTAGTTCTTAGTGTATTCAAACAAACAGAGCAACCCAGTGAAAATATGGTCGACGTTGGACGAATCGTTGAGCAAGCCCGCAGTGACAGCTACAAGCTCTTCCCACTTTTCTGCATTCAATATATGACTGATTGCAGTCGACAATTGGACCCGCAACTGGGCACTCTTATACGTTTGACTCAAAACCTCAATCAACTTGCCCTTGATCGTTGCCTTTTCTGCATCTTGGATGTATCGGGGAGTGGCCGTCTTGAGCTCAGGCACTATCCAGTAGTTGTTGATTCTGTTTTTGAAAAAAATTGCCGCAGATGCCTGTACGCCTAAGTTGACACTGGAGTCAGTGATGAGGTCGAGTAAGTACGCAGTAAAGCCCGGCATTTCCTCAAAAAACCTCAACTGCTCCTCGCTCTGCTTTCGGACTTGAAAGTTGGCATCTAGAGTGCCTGCTAGCGATTTAAGGAGAGTGTCTTTATCCATTTTATGACTCTCAATCGAACACTGCTTCAAATAAAATTTGATACAAGCCTAGCCCGAAAAAAAAAAAAAAAGTCGGCATTAGGGACGTGCGCACACCGCCAGATCCGAAAGGATCGGAAGAGGACAATGCAGGTCCGAAATAGTAGTGGTGGTCTTCGTCCTTCTTTGACTGTCAATAAGAAACATGCTTCAAACCCCCGAAATATTCACTTACATATGATGAAAAGTTGAAGCCCTTTTGTTTCATTTCTGATTTAACTCAATTCAATTGAAAGAAGTTCATAATGACACTGATCTGCAGTGTGCAGATGATCTAGATCCGTCATGGCCGCACGGGATTACCATTTAGGCCGAGTGCGACCCAACGTCTGGCTCGCATGGGAGTATTCAAATAATTTACTACACCTGCCCTCTAGCCGACATCAGAAGTCATGAAAAACAGTCAAATCCCCTCGGCTAGATAAACTTAATCCTTTTCTATACTTCTCTGGATAATAATATTAGGAAAATGAACTTTTGGATTTTTATGATTTATATTCAAATATGATAAAATCTGTTTTGTTCGATTTATTAATTAGTTTACCAAAAATATACTTCAGATTACCAGAAAGTTAAGTGCACAAATCTCGTGTCAATATTTTTGAAGTAAACAAACACAATTTCGATGAAGAGTCTTCTCACAGAGAGTTATATTTCATGGTTATACTTCATAGTAATACTTTATAGTCTTTTCTAGGGGCCCTTGTATTTGGCACAAGAATATATAAGTGGTACGAACCGGACATTCAACAAGATACACCACTAAGTGAAAACATAGGAACACACTCTACAAATTGTCATTTCAATTGTAACAGAATAGTATCGAGGATTAGAAGACAAGAGCATTATACGGACTTGAGGTCAGATGTCTTAGTAATAGCTAAGAGGTTGTTACTTTACGCAGTCTGTCTTTTTTTTTTTTTCTTTTTTTGAGTGCCCCAGGTGTAAGGGTGCCGTCTTTTTCTGGTCAACTTCTCACTGTGAAGGCACACCAATCTATATAACCACTTGAAAACTTACAATAACATGTTTGGACTTGGAAAGTTACTTTACGTGATAGTTCTCTGCATCAATGGTCTCGCTGTTCTAAGTGAAGATAGGTTTCTCAACCGTATTGGCTGGGGCAGCGCAGCTGTACTGCCACAAAATCAGTTTCTGTCACAGTTTACTCCTGCGTCAGCTAACGACGTGTCGATTAAATCAAGATTGGTGACGCTCATTAGTGCGATCCGGACTCTTTTGAGATTTCCATTGATTTTTATTAATGTGGTGATTATAATCTACGAGCTAGTATTGGGCTGATTGACCAGGAGAGTCGGTGATCATATGAAAATACAGACAGAAGCAAGCAAAACAAAACAACAACTAATCACTACTTTGAATATCGGCAAGTTGGACTCCAGTTGGCTCATTGACATAATGGGTAGTTGGAAAGTATAAACTAGTTCTCTGGTTTTTTCAGTGATGTTAATTTTCACCGGATGTTTATCGACTAGTACCGGCCCATCAAAGATGGCATTTTTAACATACAAAATCACAAAAAAATGAGACAAACCAAGAAAAAAGAGGCCCCCCATGATGAGAGGTGCCAACAAACCAGATCGCTGGCGGTGCGGTTCATCAAATGACTTTTCTATTGCACATAATATACATAAAATTTCCACCATTATATCTCCTGTTTAATCTCGCTGCTGGGCGATCCCGTGTTCTGCAACCTTGCCCGCGACTTCTTAAATAGCTCTTCTTGTTGTTTCAACAATTCCTCTTCCGTTAGTCCAGAATTGAGGAACTTGTTGTTCTTCCTCTCTTTTCCCTTTAAAAGCTCCTTATGTTCATCCAACACCCGGTTTATTATATCCAAGTAGTTATGGAAGCCCAACTCGTCTAGTGCTTTTATGACGTGATCTGATGCAATTGTTTTTTTGGCTTCTTTCTCAGCAATGTCATTCAGCTGAGTGGACAAGATCATGATGAACTCTATGCTGCATTCAGTGATGGCTTCTCTTGCCTCTTTCGAGATCGCGATATCTTTCGGCAACACCTCTCCGATGATTTTTTGCACGGTTGCCTTGGGCAAAGACAAGTCTTCGCCTTGCGCACTAGGAGGCGCAAACTCAGACATTATGTATGGGTTATACCGTTTTTTTTTTTGTGTTGGTCACCAATATCAAGGAAACTGAACTGTCCACTCAGGCTAGACAATGGCGAGCAGAGCTTGGTATTTATATACATGGCCTTCGCGGTGCCGTCTCTGCTCGCTCGAGCCTCGCGTCATGTATACGGGCAAATTGTTGAATAAATGAAACAATCAGTTAGATGCGCTGATACGTGCACAGGCGATACGGAGTATAATAGTTTTGGAAGGTGGTTCGGTTATCTTCAATAATAACCTACTCCACCTGGATAATGTATTTGGTTCTAAATACTCCTTGTTATTTCGATTGGGGGCCAAAAAAGGCCTTCTACATATTTTCCTCTGGGAAAAACTCTGTCCGCGACCCATCGACGTCCGACGTGTCTCAACCACATTTTCCTTGGAGAGTTCCCAAAACGTCAGATTAGCAACAC
>JAJMAK010000116.1:0-43990 GCA_030572615.1 Metschnikowia lachancei
TCTGTTGGTCTGGAGGAATACCTTCCTTGTCTTGGATCTTGGATTTAACGTTGTCAATGGTGTCGGAGGATTCAACCTCAAGAGTGATGGTCTTACCGGTCAAGGTCTTGACGAAGATCTGCATACCACCTCTCAATCTGAGCACTAAGTGCAAGGTGGACTCCTTTTGAATGTTGTAGTCAGACAAGGTTCTGCCGTCTTCCAATTGCTTACCAGCGAAAATCAATCTCTGCTGGTCTGGAGGAATACCTTCCTTGTCTTGGATCTTGGATTTAACATTGTCAATGGTGTCGGAGGATTCAACCTCAAGAGTGATGGTCTTACCGGTCAAAGTTTTAACGAAGATTTGCATTTTTGTTAGTGTTGTGGTTGTAACGAACAGGAAGTTGGTGGCGGCAAACTAATACTTATATAGGGCAAATAGGGGGTGGGGCGCCGCACGTGATTACACATAGTTAAGTCACGCAGAAGCAAAAAAGCAATAAATAACTTCCCAAAGCGGACGCGCGCGAGCCGCATGAGATCTTATGTGGGCAAAAGGTAAAAAGCAATCCCGCTCCTTTTGTTGATCTTTTGCGTGTTTCACAATACTGAAAGTCTTCTTTCTCTAACGGCCTAAGAGAGTACAAAACAAAAGGCATCCGTTGGTGATTTAAATCCCTCTGATTGTGGGGGCCAGCCGTTCACGTGACCGTGTCGTTCGAGAACGTTCTTCAATTCCGCCTTTTGCGATTGTCGTGCTAACTGGTGCAGTATGAACTTTCCCGACTCAGCCGCTCGGCCCCTGAGACATGGTGATATTCCGAAACAGTAAACAGAAATCAGGTAGTTTCCATTCCATCTGGTTTTTGTTCTGAAGAAAAAAAAACATTTTGTGATAAGATCGGAATCAAAGAGTGGCAAATTCGCTTGTGAACTAACAGTCTATTGTACAAATGAAAAGATGAAAAGTGGCGGTTACAGCGGGTAAGTTTGGGTTTTACAGCGGTCTTTTTTTTATTTTTTTTATTTTTTTTTTTGCTTTTTTACTTTCTTTGCTTTTTGCTTTTTTTACTTTTTTGATTTAGTTTTTTACACCACGTTTTTAACAACCCTTTGTTTATAGCACTGTTTCATAAGGCGCCTTTTTCTGCACGTGGTGGTTATCGGCTAGTGGGGTTAGAATCCTCAAACAAGCCGCACACGGGCCGACCGCGTGTGGGGTTACGGAGACGGAAATTATTCACATTATTGATTAGGAATGTTTACGCGGAGAGTTAACTTCAAACCAGAATAACGACGGGGTGGTTGCATGTACGTATTTCTAAAGAGCCGTGCGCTTGATATGTGAAAGTTGATAACTTTAACATTAATACCGAGGCCATAAACATTGTTGTATGGTGGTCGTTATCTATGATAAGCGAATCGATCAAGCCAATAGGTGAGTAAAGTTTCTTCATGTGGATTTGATTGAAGGGTGGATTATTGAAGCACTTTTAACCTTGAATTTGTCTGAGATTTGATCAATATGCTTGGATTTTAGTAATGGCTTGACCGATGTCGTTTGTGTCAATTGATATTGAAAGATTGAACGGAAATCATCTCGTTTTGAGAGTATGACTGCAATAGGAGTGAATTTTGTCGGAAAACACTGGAACTTTTCAAGCTGATAAAAGAAGGATTTCAAACTGGTCAATTTTCACGCTTCATTCCTGGCCTCAACTCCATTCTCATTTGGTCGAGCGATTGCCTAGCCATTGTCAACTCCATGGTGGTCTCACAATACCTTACAATGAGTTCGACTTTCAGATATATGGCCATGGATGTTTTCGGGTGGAACGAAAGGCGGCCGATGGGACATATCAAGTTTATATACTCTTGTTTCACCCATACAAGAAACTCATGCGATCCGTTCTGACATAGGTGAACTATAACGGTCAAACACTTCAACACCCCGAGATGTTTATGGTATTCGTCAGAATCACCGACAAAGTATGTGTCGACCGTAGATGACCGTTGTAAGCTTGGATGGTGGCGTGTGTTCAAGCTTTTCACTGAATACAGTCTTTTCGGGCTTTCTGCCTTTTTGACGAGTTTCGACAATTTTTTCTGAAGGTTCAGCGTTATGGTAGCAAGAGCTTTTCGGTCCTGCGTGAGTATAGCCAAGTCGAGGAGCTCTTTATTGTATGGACCAAGAGGCTCTTCGTTAATTGCTATAACGGTTAGAATACGAACTTGAGGGTTTTTCGATGCCTGAGCACAACCAAATTATCTTGAAGACACATACCGGCACGAATTTTCAGCTCGGCGGAACTACTACTTCTCAAAAAGTCTAACATAGAGCGTGAAAGAATATCTCGGACAATATCGGAAGCGTTGATGTGTGAAGGCCATTAAAGACAAACAAAGAAGGAAATAACCTGGTTGGAAATATCCTTCAAACCGCCACTACTTCTGTGCTACATGAAAAGGCTAAACCGGGAGGCATTGTTTACTTATTGGTCCGGATTCAGCATTCCACCGGATATTCCAACATGTGTGCACGATCGGAAAATCACCTCTCGGGTAGTTTTCACTTGCCGAGGGTGCGAAAATAGCGCTGGTTGCGTAGGACGGAACTCCAGCATTCTCGCACGGGAAGATATGCAAGCGGTAATTTTAGTATTAACATCTTGGTAGCAGACCGCTGTGGGTGCTAAAGAGTTGAAGTAATGGGGTTTAATTTTAGAAAGTGGAGGACTGGGCCGTCGCTTTCTTAATATTGTCTCGCTTAATTCGGCTGGGGTGTGAATGTCGGGCCGACACTTGGTGCGAGAACCCGTGCATCCGATGCCGGCATTCCCGGAACAGATTCCGCGGATAAACAAAGTGTGTGGTGCGAAAGAACGCATAAGCTCTGAAATTAAACGAGATTTCCATGTTGCTGGATAACAATTAAAAGAGAGCTTGGGTCATTTGGATATGGTGGCGAAACTAAAAGGTGGAAACAAAGAAAAAAGTGATACCAAAAGTACTTGCTCATTTTTTTTCTTGTGGTGCAACTTGCGCAAATTACGCTATTTTCTCACCCTCGAGATGTCGGAGTTTCCGGATTGCCATTGAGAAAAAGAAAGGCCTGGAGCCGGCCACGCCCCGCGACGCCCCGCGATACCATCAACTTTTGATAGGGCCAACCTGGAAACAGGCTATTTCGGGGCAACATATCATGAAAATGGTGATCCCAAAAGTAAACTGGGAACAGAGGCAAGGGAAAAATCATGGCAAAAAAAAAAGAAAAAAAAGAAGAAAAAAAGAAAAAAGAAAACTGCTTCTAACGTTTACTTTTGGAAGATTCTAGGAAGTTCTCAAAACAAGTTAATTTTCCCCACAACGTCCCCTTTTACAATGATGTTCCACCGAACAAAATCCCAAACACTATGAAAAAGATAAGAAAACCTGCAAAATTGACCTTCTCAAAAAATCCCATTATTCGGCTGAATATTCATCAAGAACCATTCTTGGATGAAGCAATTCTTCGAGGTATTACTCTCCAGATTGCCCCACCCGCACCCGTACCTCCCCATTATCCGGGTGTGGCTCTGGCGTGCGATGCCGGTTCCTGAAGATTCGAGGACTCACAAGGAGTCTTGCTGTTTCAGACAAGTTGTCGCGAGACACAAGGGATCTCGGGCACGTTAGGGCAGAAGACCGGAGCGGAAAAAAAAGCGCACAAAAAAAAATGTCGCAAGCTTGAAGCCAAAAAAAAAAAAAAAAATGGCCCTAAATTTCGACGCAATTGGACCAAAAATCCACACTTCTCCTCATCTACCAGCTCCTCCGCCTTGGTTGATTGGAATCCAATTCCAAAAACAGAGTTGAAAAAGTCAAAAAAGAGTCAAAAGAACCAAAACAACAAAAAATATCGCAGAAACTTTTTCGTTGAAACTTTCTCATATTTTCTCTTGATTTATATCCCTTTTTTCCTTGGGGTTTCATTTTTTTTGCTCGGTGAAGAGAAGCGCTCCTGCGTCTTAAAAGCTGTGGTGAAGCTGGAGATTTTGCTGAACGTTCTCCCCCTTTTTATTACCATTTCCAAACCATTGATTTTGGTCAGTCTTTCTGATAATCTTGATAAGAATCACTTCCTTATCATACTTTTCATAGTTTTCATCCGTGAAAATCCATATTATATCTAGTTAACGCTACGATACATTTCAAAAAAAAGTCCCCCTAGTATACTGATTTACTCAAGGATGAATTGAACTGCCCCCCACAGCCGAAAGTTCCCGCAAATGTCCCCGAATTCCCCTGTGTCCCCGAGTTCAAGCCCGACATCATCAGAAGGCGGTAGCTATGTACCCAAAGCAGCAGCCGCCTTCCATTATGACCATGATCTATTCGTTCAGTTGCTTCACTACATCAAGGAAAAAAACCACCACGGGTTGGCGCTAATGGCGCGGCAAAAAGGTGTTCCGCCATTCTTGCGGTTCCAGGTATGGTCGGTGTTGCTCAAGCGTCACCCCTTTGTTGCAAACCCATTCATCCAGCCCGATTCGTTTGAGAAGGATAAGTCTTCCTCGGATAGCGATGGCGAGGAGTTTGAGACCCATCTCCAGCACAAGATCCGCAAGGATTTGCGTCGTTACATGCACCGAATTGCCTTCTCCTCGGCAGAAGAGCCGCTCTCTCAGACAGAGCTGCTGCTTTTTGATATTGTAGAAAAGTCCGTTTTCAAATTCATTGTCAAATGGGGTAGAGTCATCAAGTATGATCTGGCCCTCACGTGGATTGCGCTTGGCCTTGCCGAATGGTTCCCGCCCATCCCAAACACGCCGTGGGTGTTGCTTGGACGGGACGTTTCATCCGACCAACATACCTGTGTCGGATCAGTTTTTGCCGACTACGAGGAATACATAAGTGCCCACGAAGGCTTGCAAGAAACGCTCGACGACATGGTGGAGGACGAGACTACTGCCACAATCAAATTCCACGAGGCGTACGAGCGTCTTGCGTTGGTGTTATTGCATTCACCCGAGTCAGCAAACAACCGCGCAAAAAGCCAACAGGCGCTCAAGATCGATAAGTCGACGTTACCCGTGAGTGGCGGCACGATCGAGGAGCGGGTGTCTTTCTTCATCTACGTGTTCCAGCGCATGCTTCCGGAACTTTCGCAGTACTTTCAGGAGGAGGAGATTCTCAATAAGTTTGGCCTGCACGACGACGAGTGGGTGCTCTGGTGGCTCAAGTACTGCGGCGCAAAAGTTTGGTCTCGAGTGGACCGTGGCCGAGTGTGGGATCTCATCATTGGGTGGCGCCCACAGAGCAAGAAGGCCGAAGGTGACCAGAAGTACTACGCCGATAAACTCGATATCTCCGATGGCATTCTTGATAAATTGGGCCCCGACGCATTCTGGTCTGTTGACTACGAAGACGACCAGCCACCATATTTGGTGAAAGATGACTCGTTCAAGGATTTGATCAACGATTTGCATATTGACGTAACGAAGGCATCGCCACCGTCGCTGGCCCCGTCGCTGGTGGCAGTGGACCCGTCACTGGTGGTTACGTCGACTTCCAGTGTCGATGATATAAAAAACACCATACCCTTTTGTAAAGTAGACCCGCACATCGAGCTCCTATTTGTGTCGCTCTCGCTCCTCAAGGCCAAGGAGAACACTTTAGTGGAACTTGACCAGCACGAAATCAGAACGTTTCTTTCGCGGTTGCCGGCGAAGTCGTATAAGCTCAGCGATAAGTACAAGCAGTACCAGGAGCAAAAGGACAGGAAGAGAGGGTCGTCGCTGAGTGATTATGGCTTAAGATACGACTACATGGATAGCATAATTTACGAGGCCGGAGAGCTTTGGCGAAAGTGGCTCTGGTCGGAACTCAATGGCGACAGCTGACATTTGCTGTGTTTTGAACCTCTCCAGCCTCAGGCTTTAGCTCTTGGTTTCCATGCGAGTGCGGATAGCAAAGGATGCGTCAGCAGCTTGTAAGGAAGAATTTTTAACGAGTCCATGCGTACAGTTCCAGCGTCAAATAAGTTTTATTATAACATACAAGACCGAAAAAGATATTGAACCAAGATATTGAACCAAGATATTGAACCAAGAAATATATCCAAATCATTCTGGCTCCCTTCCACGAACAAAACAATGGGCAGCAACAGGGCTCTATAAGTATTCCTAAAGCAAGCCTAGAAGGGTTTATAGTTACGTGGCGCTACGGAATTTGCTGCAAAATGTGGAAATGCTTGGATTTGGCCCTTTGGTATGAAGTGGCTCAGGATGAGTGTGTTTATGCTTATGAGGTTCATGGGTTCATATGATATCATCACACGAGATGAAGTTTTGTAGCTCTGATGTAGTCCTCTACTAAATCCTAGTATGTTAGAACACTCTACTTTTGATAGAAAAGGTGTTATTCATTGAAATACCTTGATTGACATCATAAACTCGTATTTCACCATATCTAGAAGGTCCTTTCTTATTTTTGTTATTGTTCTCCATTATACAATAGAGTTGGCAGGACTACTTTTGTTTGAGCCATACGTTGATTCTTTAGTTGATGCCTCCTCTGTATTATGACATGTTGAATCTCCCCCATTTAAAGGTGGAGATTTAATTCTTCCTCTTTTAGATCTTCCGGCCCCGCAGGGACCAGAGGATGGGGGAGGATTTGAAATTTGTAGCGTTAATATTATTATATTATTCTCAAACCAGGGGTGGAGCTGGGCCTCCTCTCGAGAACACCTCCCCTACAAGTGCTTTTTCAGAACTCGTCCCGGACCCGAACACCATCATCTACAGAGCCATCGCTTCCAGCTTTAGTCAGGTATCTAAAACATGCAATTTCCTTTATTAGCGGGTGCTTAGTTAAGAGAAGCCCGATTCAGCCGGAGATGGCACGCTCAAGCGGCACACACATTCTCTAGTAAAGTTTTGTTCTGAGCCTCTTCTATTATAGAAAGATACTTCAAGCAACTATCAGAAAAAGAAACCTTTCCTCTTCATCCTCGTTTGAGACCAAAACGCACTCAATTTCGCTCAATTCTCCAGGAACTTGGACCTCACTGGTTCAGCAGCCGTTACGCTATCTTGAAGTTTCTCTCTGTTTACTTGAACGCCGTTTAAAGAAACACTGAGGATGCTCATTTCGTCTCTGAGTAAGCGTCTTGCCTCAAGAATGGCCGAAATTCTGATGGTACTCGGATCGAGTCTTGATGTTTGGTCAACTAACTGAAAACTACGTAAACCTTCGCTCTTTCATCCTCGAGTCTGGCGAATACCATCAACAATGGTTCATTGTACATCGAAAAAGTCCAAGTGGGATTGCCCAACTTTCTTGCACGAGTGTCTGCTGATTTGGGAGCTCGTTAGCCCGTCGGCTACCATTCACCGTAGTAGAGAATGAACTTACTGATCACTGGTGTCGCTCTCCCTGCTGAGAGACCCCACTCTCGTGATGAACGACGCCACTCCCCCGATGATACTCATTGCTTGGGCCGGTGCTTCGCCTCGAATGTGCCCCTTTTTTAGTCTCTGTTCCTCAGTACCCCCAAGCCTTGCCCAGGCCTAAGCTCGGGCTCTGCTGATGCCATTTGAACACGCTAGCCGTTTCTTGTAGCGAGGGCTGAAGCACCTGGTCACAGCCTAGTTTTTTACATATATCGAATCGATATATTAGGATATATATATCTACTAAAGTCTGGCCCGAGTCAATATCGACATCTAGTAAATAGTAGAAATATCAAAATATAGCTCAAAATATATTTCGCTAAATTTCGCATTTTACTAATTATAATCTACACTGGCTGTTACTAATAACATAATTGTTTAGACTAGCTGTCTAGTATGAGGTGTTAATAATTCTAAAGTATTAATTTGAACAGAATTATATAAAGAAATAATTGTATCTAAAAAGATTACAAATAAACCTCACCCATACGGTTAAGTAAAATAGCCGATAAAGCAGATTTCTGATACACGTGTATTTCAGAGAGAAATTAATATAAGAAACAACTCCAATTACTTCTCAACCATATATACTAATATAATTGTCACTAACAATAAGTAGAGTGATAAATAAAGCAAATACACTTAAAACTACGTAGAAACGTACGAGCTGGACCATAACGCATATAATCTAGTGAACAGAATAAAGCTGCTGAAGTTACAACTCCAATAGGTGGCAGTATATGAAAAAAGAAAAGAAAAGCCAACTTCTTCACTAAAGAAAAAGCACACGAAAGAAAATGCTGCAATGAACCACAAATTGACGTAAAAGTTGTACTGGTGTCCTGGTATATTCGAGACTCGAAACCAACAACATAAAGTTCAAGGTGTTCGTGGTGAGATGAGGAATGACAAAGATACCATTTATTCTTTAAGAAAAACTTCCCTCTGATAAAAACACTTGATAAAAACACTTGGTAAAACACTTGATAAAAAGCTGAAAAAAGAACCAAAAAAAAGTCAAAGGTACCATCTTTGTTTCACCAGACAACACTTCTCCTGGAGGTGCTATTATCGAAGTTATCATTGCTCTGGGCCGTTGAGGTGGGCTTCTAGGTCTAGGTCTATCTCCCTGCACTACCCACATTCACCAGCCTACGGAACGAGGTGCTCTCTCCTGTCTCAGGGTGACTATGATGTAATTTCTTGGAGTTAAGAAGGAATTATATGGAAGAGTCTGAATACTGATGATACTGATGATTAGAGTTTAAACATAGTTCCGGAGATGTCCCACCATTACTTTCTTGGCAAGCCATGGTTCCAGCATCGACGAGTCTTCTTCATGTATTGCCGTGGTTTATATGGTATCTGGTTAAGCAAGTATTAGTATTACGTAAAAAGTACAGACAAATATGGACCAGTACAGTTTGCAAAATTGCCACTTGTCGCTATCAAGACTTAACAAGAATCAAAACATATTGACAAAAGCCACCGTTAAAACCAATGAATGCGCTTCCGAGTTTCCGAATTGAAGCTTTGTGTATTTATTGACTTGGGTAGTTATATGTCTTCCGTGTTTCGACCAATCAATACTGTTATAAAGTGGAAACCCTTCCACAGTACATTTCAATTTACGCAATATTTACGGTACTCCTGAAGACTTTCTATGTGATGTAAGTGAGAAAAGGGCGATAGATCATAGCCTTTTACACCGGAAATCGGTCGAAATCGTCAAGTTGCGGTCATGCAATGACGTACGTACGTACGCACGTACTCACGCCCACGCAGCACGCACGCAGCACGCGCGCAGTGAATTAATCCGGGCTTTGACAGCGCGTGGGGGGCCTTTGCTCCACACAGGCACACCCCGGTTATCGGGGTTATCTTGAGATGTTTCAAATACTTAAACATTTCTTCGAGCGACATTTTCTTTTGCCCATAATTTGGCCAATTCTATAGAGAAAATCACCAGAGAAAAAACCAAAGAACCAGAAAATGTCGGCGCTCTCGCGTGTACTTAACCCACAGTTCCACGGACGGAACTTGGTGGCGTATAATTTCGCTGCACTTGCTTGTATTGCATTTGCAGTATTTCTCCTGGCGTCGCAGCCTTTCTATTTGGCCAATGTCATTGGTATCAGCCCCGATAAAGTGGGAAAAGTCACGGGAAGCTTGGGCGTGGTGGATGAACTCACCGCCATCATCACGGCGCCTTTGATTGGTACGTTGAACGACCGTCTCCAAGGTCTTGCATGGAGATCTTCTCGCATGCCTTCGGGGCCTCGTATTATAGAATTGGGTGGTTTTGCGGCGTTGGCCATTGCGCTTTTTGGCCACGGCAAGATTGCCTCTAATGTTGTACCGGACCTCTACATCTTGCGGTCGTTTTTTGCCGTTGGAATTGCGTCTGTCATGGGTATTTCGGTGGTTATGCTCCACGAAGCCAGTAACTCCGATTTCACCTGGCAGAAGTTGAAGTTCTGGGCGCGTAAACGCCTGGAAGATGAGCGTACGCTTGATGATTTGCACGACGAAGGTCGTACAGACGCAATAGCCGCCGACGAAGACCAACTTTTCGTGGAAGAAGCTAACGAAGTGTACTCACAGAAACGGAAACGGTACCACGGCAAGTTGTCTGCCTTGTTGGGGATGTGTTCGGGTCTGGGTGCGCTTTTGGCCGTCATGTTTTTCATTCCGCTACCAGCGCGTCTTGGACAGAGCCACCAATCGTGGTCTACCGCGGAATGCATCCAAACATCTTATGTGATTTTGGGAGGCTTGGCGCTTATTGCTGGCACCATTGTGTACGTGCTTGGCTACGATAGCATCAAACAGCGCAGATTGGCGCAAACCGATTTAGCCGCCGAAACCCCCGATGCCACCTACCTCGAGTTGTTGAAGGAGGCCGTGCATGTTTCCTTACATAGTCGCAAGATCCAACTTGCATATCTCGGGGGATTTATTGCCCGTTCAACCGCCATTGCCACCACCGTGTTCACCCCCTTGATGGTTTACAAATACTACTCTGCCACGGGGTCATGCGGCAAGGTTCCCCCGGGAATTCCCGGAATGCCGGGGTCAGACCCAGAAGCGCTTCAGGCCCGCGCAGACCCCCCGCTGCCTAGCGACTGTTTCAACGCATTCATATTCCTGGCCATTCTCACGGGCGTGGCGTCGACGATGTCGCTTATCTCGACCCCCGTGTGGAGTATTGTGGTGGACTCTCCTCGCATGGGAAGTCTGTTTGCTCTTTTTGCTGGGTCTGTGATGAGCATTTTGGGATGTTTCGGGCTCTGTATTGCCGGAACGGGCTCCGAAGTGTATGACCCAAGAAACGTGTGGTGTTTTATTGCGCTCAGTCTCGTGGGTATTGCGCAGATGGGAGCCATTATTGCGTCGATGAGCTTGGTGAGCAAGGCCGGACAACTGCTCGAGGATTCCGAGCACCGTGTTATTGGCAGCATCAGTGGTCTCTATAACCTCTGTGGAAGTGTGGGGATCTTGATTGTGTCTAAGGTTGGTGGCACATGGAGTGACCACTGGGTGTTTGGGCCGTTTTTTGTGTTGGGGTTGCTTAATTTGGCACTTATGGTGTTTGCCGGACTTTCGTTGCGTCGTGTGAAGTGAAGGGTGACGTGTTAGAGGCTTCGTGATAGAGGTGCCCTTTCTTTCTTGCCGATTTAGAGGTACATTTGATATGTCATTGACTAAAGAGTGTTTCGCTGCGGATCATCTACTTGGTGGAAGTTGTGGGGCTTTATTTGGATGGAGTGTAGATTGAAGGCGATGTGCAAGGGGCTTATTAATGATGAGTTTACTCTGAAAGGCTTATCTAATATTGGTGATGTCAAGTGAGGCTACGATATTTGAAAACCTCACGTTCTTGATCAATGGATATTATAGAAGTTTCGCTCTAATAATAATTTTTATATCTTGACCACTGCTTTGCTTAGTATACATATAAATACCCACGTTAATGCTGTAATATAAAACGTCAAATTATCTGGATCCGCGGAGAAGTTACACCCCTTGATGACTTCTTACATGTTCTTTGGGCAGAAACCACCGATTAGGGTCATCAAAAATACGATAACCCTTTCTTCCAACTGGGATGGCAAGCAGTTTTTATCCAAGCTTTAGGAGTTAACCTTTAACGGCTTCATGATCAACTGACGTAATTAACAGCTTTGGAGGAACGTGAAATATGTTTCTTGCCCGAAATTCATTTTCAATAACGAGTACTGTGTGAAACTTAATTAAAAGTGTATTTTCTTACATGAAAAGTACTTAGATTTGTAAGGATAGGTAATGAGGGAAGTGTGTACGACCTTTCTCAAATATCAAAAAAATTTCTAAGTGAGTGCCATCAAAGAATACCTATAACGACCCATGTACTTCAGAGGAAATTTCTTCTTTCTTTCTTCTTTCTTTCTTCTTTCTTTCTTCTTTCTGTCGTACTTCTTTCTTATTTCTTTCTTATTTCTGTCATACTTCTTTGAACCCCGTTAACATTCACCAAATTGCGCGCAAACAGTTGATGCAAGTAACGGGGTACAGCCTTTGAAGCTCCAGTAGCATCATTTTTTTGTGAAAGTAAACACCTTTACAGACGCAGTGACTAACAATATAAGTTTATTCCGCGGACATTAATAAAAAAAAGTTCCATTCCCTTTACTTCACCTTTTCCGTATCAACTTCCTCAAAATACGATGCCTGTCAGTGCCACTATATGCAGACATGACATGTTGAAATGACGTAGTTGATAATAAATCCAGGGTTTGACACCGCGAGCCTCGAGGGGGCGTGGCTCCGGCACAGCCCTGTTTTCAGCCCCTCATGCATGTCGCATCTCGAGATAAGTATCCCTTTTTTCGTCCCTTCTTGCGCCTCTTCACCCCTCTTTCTTCTTTTTCTCACTATTTTTCTTTCCTTCTTTTAAAAAGCTTTTACTCTCAGTAATGAACAAGGCAACAACCCGGCCCGTTTCTGTGCAGCCGGTTCTCTACCCACACTTCAGTGGACGGAATTTCGTGGCGTACAATTATGCTGCATCTGCCTGTGCAGTGTTTGTTTTTTTTCTCATGGCCTCACAACCTTTCTATTTGACCGAAGTGATTGGGATTAGTGGCGATGAAATCGGGAGAGTCGTTGCGTCATTGGGCGTGGTGGACCAACTCACCGGCCTTATCGCCTCACCTTTTGTCGGGACCTTGAACGACCGTCTCCAGGGGGTTGCATGGAAATCTTCTCGTATGCCCTCGGGGCCCCGTCTTATGGAATTGGGCGGCTTTGCAGTATTGGCCGTTGCACTTTTTGGCCACGGCATGATCTCTTCTCCTGGAATGCTGTCCATATATATTCTCCGGGGCCTTTCTGCCGTTGGAATTGCCTCGATCTCGGGAATTACTGTGGTGATGCTCCACGAGGCCAGTAACTCCGACTTTACCTGGAGTAAGTTGAAGTTGTGGGCGCGTAAACGCCTGGAAGATGAACGTACGCTTGATGAATTGCACGACGAAGTTCGCACAAACGAAATAGCCGCCGACGAGGATCAACTTTTCGTGGAAGAATCCAACGAAATATACTCACAGAAACGGAAACGGTACCACGGAAAGTTGACAGCGTTGTTGGGAATTGCCTCCGGGATCGGTCCCTTTTTGGCCATCCCAATCGGCTTTCCAATATTAGTGCTTTTGAGCAAGGGCCACCAGGCGTGGTCCACCGGTAAACTTCTCCAAACGTCGTACGTAATTTTGGCGGGTCTAGCCCTTATTGCTGGTTCCATTGTGTATGTTCTTGGCTACGATAGCATCAAACATCGCAAACTAGCACAAAAAGCCTTAGCCGCCGACACCCCCGATGCCACCTACCTCGAGTTGTTGAAGGAGGCGGTGCATTTTTCCTGTCGTAGCCGCCAGGTCCAACTTGCATATCTCGGGGGCTTTATTGCCCGCTCCACCACTATTGTCACCACCGTGTTCACCCCTTTAATGGTTTATAAGTTCTACTCGGCTACCGGAACATGCGGACAGGCTCCTCCGGGACTACCAGGAACACCAGGGATTCCAGGAATTTCTGGAGTGGGCACCAGCGCTCTTCAGATACGCGCTGATGCCCCACAGTTGGGCGCCCCAGATTTGGGGCAGTGCTTCAACGCGCTAGCTTTCCTGGGTATACTTATGGGTGTTACGTCGGCAATCTCTTTTTTCTCGATCCCTGTTTGGACTAGAGTGGTAGACTCTCGTGATAAAGGGAGCCAGTTTGCCCTTTTTTCCGGCGCGGCCTTGAGTTTGGCTGGTTGCTCCTTGCTTTGTCTTGCCGGATTCGTGTCTAAAGTTTATGATCCCAGAAACGTGTGGTGTTTTGGTGCGGTCAGTCTTTTGATGGTAGCACAGACGGGGGCCGAAATTGCATCAACTAGTTTGGTTACTCTGTTTGGCCAGCTGCTTGAAGATTCTGAGCACCGCGTTATTGGAACCATTGCGGGGCTTTATAAGTTTGTGAGTGGAGTAGGTGCTTTGCTTGTGGCGATGGTGGGAGGCGCGTGGAGCGACCACTGGGTGTTTGGCCCATTCTTCGTTTTGGGGTTGCTTAATGCGGCGCTCGTTGCGTTGGCCAGAGTTAGTTTGCGTGGACACACGTTAATTTAGAAGTATCGAAGCGTAGCTATATAGATACACATACATATTGTTTTATTCTTGGGAATAGGAAGGTAATTTTAGAGGTGACGGTTTGGTAGCAGACAGAAAAGCGAGGGATTAGAAGAGATGTTTGTAAATTAGCATTTATGTTACCAAAAGAAGTGGCTATGGCTGGTCATGCATGAAGTATGGAGGGGGGAAATGGGTCAAAAGAAATGGGTCAAAACAACAAATGTCACTTTTGAACACTCAAGGATGTCCACTATGTAATAAAGCTCTGGTTTCTGGAAGGCTCCAAAATGGAAAGTTTGGGAAAGGTCTCTGTGGTGTGTGATGTCCCGATGTGACTTCTTTATGTCACGCAAGAATTCCCCGAATCGTTAAATATAGTTCCAGGGGCAATCCCAAACTACCCATGAACATTTGAACATTATATTCAGATGTACTTGATGCTTCAAAATGTGTGGATGTACTCCATCTAAAGTATGTCCCTTGGAAAACTGAGTACACATGATACCGAAGAAGTTAAAGTGCGTTATAATCATTTGACTGGAGATATTAATGTTTAAAGAAGTCTTTCTCGATGGCAACAATCGTACCAAGACACAAACTAACACTGAAAATGCTCTATTTGATGGTTGCTCGGCCTTTACTTGGAAGAGGGAGGCTAGCTCCAGACACAGAAAACACGGCTAAACTTAAGATATGAGAGCATAATAGTTCAGCCAAGTATGTATGTATGCTGAGTAATATGGTCTTACCTCCTCCTTGTCTTGGTACATCGTCTTTTATCAATATTCTTTCCTTTTCTGACGGTGTCTTTGGGAACGCCTGAGATCCGACAAATATGCGATCTGCTTTTGGAATCTTGCATAAGATGAAATTGAGTAATAGCACGGGCTTGGTTAATATTAGGAATAATATTGGTTAGTGGCCCCTCAAGGAACATGTGTGCCCAAATCTTACATTTATATATGTGCAAGTAGAACTACCTTTCAGTAAGTCTGGTGCATTTGATGCAAAGATGTATGTACTAAATTTAATCGTTAGCACAGTAGGGGCGGATTCCGCTAATCTCTCTTCCCCAAATGGAACCTAATGAACTGTACAGAATAACAACAGGTTGCACTTTAGGGATCATATGTGATGTCACTTCTTACAAAAAGCAGGAACACGCATTATAACGGGTCCTTGCTGTACTTGTAT
Source organism: Metschnikowia lachancei (assembly GCA_030572615.1). NCBI lineage: Eukaryota > Fungi > Ascomycota > Pichiomycetes > Serinales > Metschnikowiaceae > Metschnikowia > Metschnikowia lachancei. The sequence goes on from JAJMAK010000116.1 coordinate 15,263, forward strand.
CAGTGTAGATTAAAATTAGTAAAATGCGAAATTTAGGGAAATATATTTTGAGCTATATTTTGATATTTCTACTAATTACTAGATGTCGATGTTGACTCAGGCCAAACTTTAGTAAAAATATATATCCTAATATATCGAATCGATATATGTAAGAAACTAGGCTATGTCCAGGTGCTTCAGCCCTCGCTACAAGCAACGACTAGCGTGTTCAAATGGCATCAGCAGAGCCCGAGTTTATGCCTGGGCAAGGCTTGGGGCTACTGAGGAACAGAGACTTACAAAGGGGCACATTCGAGGCGAAGCACCGGCCCAAGCAATGAGTATCATCGGGGGAGTGGCGTCGTTCATCACGAGAGTGGGGTCTCTCAGCAGGGAGAGCAACACCAGTGATCAGTAGGGTCATTGTATACTACGCTGAATGGTAGTAGATTAGCTAACGAGCTCCCAAATCAGCATATACTCGTGCAAGAAAGTTGGGCAATCCCACTTGGACTTTTGCGATGTACAACGAGACATCGTTGATGGTATCCGCCAGACTCGAGGTACGCCAAACTCGAGGATAACAGAGGGGGTTTACGTAGTTTTCAGTTAGTTGACCAAACATCAAGACTCGATCCGAGTACCATCAGGATTTCGGCCATTCTTGAGGCAAGACGCTTACTCAGAGACAAAATGAGCATCCTCGGTGATTCCTAAAACGGCATTCAAGTGAACGGAGGGAATGCTCAAGATAGCGTAACGGCTGATACCAGTGAGGTCCAAGTTTCTGGAGGAGGGAGCGAAATTGAGTGCGTTTTGATCTCAAGCGAGGGTGAGGAGGAGATTTGTTTTTTTTATGATAGTTGCTTGATATTTGTTTTTATAACAAAAGAGGCTCAGAACAAAACTTTTCTAGATGGGCTGTGCTGCTTGAGCGTGTCATCTCCATCTGAACCGGACTTCTCTTGACAAAGTGCCCGCTAATCAAGGAAAATGGATGTTTTAAACACCTTACTAAAGCAGGAAGCGATTGCTCTGTAGATGATGGTGTTCGGGTCCGGGACGATGTCTAAAACACTTGTACGGGTAGGCATTCTCGAGAGGAGGACCAGCTCCACCCCTGCCCTTCAGGGAATATCGAGAACATATTTCTTTTTAGTTCGATACCAGTGTAACTAAATGTGGATGTCAGCAAAAATTTCCAAATATTTTGTAGTAAAAACCGTAGTTGATATATTCATTCCAATCAACACTGACTTCTATTAGGTAGCGAGCCATTTGCCTTTCTGGCATCGTTGGACTTCTATAACCACTATAACCCAACCCGAATTGCCTGTTCTTATGGGTTCACTTCACTAACCTGAAGCAATAATTTTCCTTTCCTACTCTACAGTTGCTTTTACTGTGAGAGCAACAAAACCCTCAGCCCAGGCTTTCCAAAATCTCTTCTGGCGTCACATCAGAAGTAACCTCTACTGCAGATTTCCAGAATGTCAGCAGATGCCTGTCACCCGAATCACACGCAATAACAACAATCTTCTTTCCTGGACCATGCTCCAATACAATTTTACTGCTGCGACACAGTTGAAGGCTGCAGAAAGGCCCCCTTATGTCGGGGTCTCATACCTTCTTTTTCCCCCGAGTCATACATCACGCCATAATTGACTCTGTTCGCCAACCCAGAGCCCTGTGGGCCAGCAAGAACAGCCCTAACGGCGTTATTTTGTTGCTTTAAGAACTTAGATACACCTGCAATGGCTCCACCCATACCCGATCCGGTGATAAAAAATCTAGGTGGCTATAGAAAATATACATTTTAGGATAAATTTGTACTTGTGGCGTGAGTGGTGGTGAAAAAGCTCGTAAAACACTTGACATTCTTTTAAGAGGCAGGTTCTCTGACTTGGATGAGCTTTAGTCCTAGTTATGGTCTGTGATTGGTAAGGGTATTCGAACTTGAACCCCAAAAAACCTCCAAAGAAGGGTAGAAGGAGCAAACAAGAAGTCCAAGACTTATTACAGAAAAATGGCCGAGCATCTTACAAAAAGAAACTACGTCAATCTCAGGCACAACTGTTTTCTTCCTCACAGATGGATTGACTCTTTCCTTTATTTTAAAGAACACATTATTGAAGTCTACAAGGAGTTAGAAAACTTTCCCCAGCAAAGAAAAATCAAATGGGTGTTTTTGAAATTACCGAATCTGAATGGGAATACCTAAAAGGTTAAGTGATATCCTTCGTGTCTTTGTCGAACCCACAAAGGGCCTTCAAGGTTCTACTTATGTGACCATTCACGCGACAATTCCCACTGTTCATTTACTTTTGGAGAAGCTCAAGGAAAAGAACACACAGAGACGTGAATTCTATCCGAATATCTCCACCGGCTTAACCGCTGCCTGGATAAACTTAAGAAGTACGATTCCATTTACGCTAAACATTGTGGTCGAAAAAGATTGTGGTCGACTGAAATTGCTCTATATCGCCACAGTTCTCCATCCAACTTCAAGCTCGTCTATTTTCATGCCATAGAATCATTTCCTCGTGAATTGATAACTTGCATCAAAAAGAACTTAGAAGCTCTTTACAAGCGTTATGAAGAATATTACACAGGACAAAGATTACTGAATGAGGAAATTGTGGAAAGGAAGTCACAAGGCAATCACCAATCAAACCCAGTGAATTAGGGAGAAACTAACTTCTCTTATCTTCGAGCATATACTTTTGTTAAAGAAGAAAACGAGGTTGAGGCCTACCTCTCTGAAAGGGTAGAAACCTTAGATATTGAAGACTATTATCGGGGTAGAAAGGAAAGGTATCCTATACTTTATAGCCTCCCTTGTGTATTCTCAGTCTTTCAAGGGTTCGGGAGTAAATGTAGGAAGGAGCATGAGACCAACGCAGAAGCAAGCTGCTAAAATCCTCGGGACATGGCAACGGTCCCAATCCAAATGGATCCGCCACCTCTTCTACTCGGAAAATGATCAACGGAGTGCTTGTCAATATTCCTCAACAATACAAGAAGGAAGTATCTACATCACCACATCTTTTCAGAGTTTAAAAAACAAAAACCATGCCTTCTGATTCTAATATAACTAACACGTATCTATCTGTGGAAATGGATGCTGATCCTCCGTCAACTTCGTTGTACACTCCAACATCATGGAACACTGCTTTCCAATCTCCGACAACTTCCGAAAACGACCTCGTTTCCTTTTCCGAACCCGATGGATGAAGGATCGAAGCAAGCCTCATAACCGTTTTATGTGTCTGTTTCAATCCATCTATAGTCTAGATATGAGAAAGTAGATACTGATGGATGTTTATTTGGGGGCGTGAGGCGTCTCTTGAATTCAATAAAAGTATTCAAGCCAATGTGACTTCTTTTCCATGAACAAATCAACCAGTGAGAAGAGATCTATATAAGTATTCCTAAGTTAGTCCACAAGAGTCTTAAGAAACCGGCAGTGCCTCAGACCTTGGGAAGTTGAGGTGACTAGGAGGGAACAAATTCCTAAAGGAGACATGGCTAAAGCCACTCAAAACATTCGATAGTCTAAAGAGGCATCCCTCATTGGTTGGAGGCCAACATGGGATCCCTGAAACCAAGGGAGTCCTAGGGTGCCAAAGAGACATTGAAGGGTTAAGGATCTTCCGGCTATTCTTTGGAAAAGACCACAGTTTACAAGAGTTGTAAATTACACGAGGCCAGAATATCACAGCACTTTTCGGGTCTACAAAGCTCCACCACTTATTTTTCAATATATTGGAAGTATCGAGAAAATCTGAACGATCGATCAGATAAGAATGTCGCGGCCACGCGGTCGGACAAGAACAAGGTTTGCCGAGATAATAAAGAAGAATAAGAGGAAGAAGAATAAGAGGAAGAAGAATAAGAGGAAGAAGAACACATAAACCACACATAAAAAACACATAAAAAATATATCGAGTGGAAGCGGGTTCCCTCATTAATGGGGCTTTCATGAAAAATGAATGAAAAACGTATGAAAAATGAATGAAAATGAATGGAAAATGACACTGCCCGCACAACCATTGCCCAACTGGGAAGGCGCTGTCACGTGACAACAATCCTCTGTGACCCTATACCCTAAATTTGAAGGCAGCTATTGAAGATTGTTTTCTACTGACCAAAGCAGACTATTGTGGCCAGCTACGAATGTGCACTGGATGGTTTAAAAAGGCTTTATTATTCAACAAGATACATGCCTTCTTTTGTTTTTGTTACCATAACGTGCCATGCACTCCAACCATAACCAAACTATATTCTAGAAACCTGTAATGATGCAACGTAAACTTCAATCAGCAATCCACCCGCTTCTATGGAATGAAAATTAACGCCATTAACGATGGTTGAAGAGATTCTCCCATACTAAATATACATAATTTCATGTATTAAGGTCCCCTCCTCGAGCCCAGGATGACTGCCTTGGATGACTCAATGAAAATGTCTCGCGTGCGACATTACCCAAAAAGCCGAGATCTTAGAAAGGAAGCGAAAGAAGAAGCAAAAGAAGAAGCAAAAAAAAAAAGAAAAAAAAAAAAAATAACCCAGTGCAAGCCATCTGACGCAAACATCTCTTCTCGTTGGACTCACCCAAACGCACGCACCCCAAATGCACGCAAACGCATCCGAAACTAACCGAAAACTAACCCGAAACAAACCTGAAACTAACCTGAAACCAACCCGAAACTAACCTGAAACTAACCCAAACCAACGCAAAAAAAACCTAACAATCCCCATAATCTCATCTTGGCCAGAAAATCGTATCTGCATTTTTTATCATCTCTTCATCTGTGAAGATATAAAAAAAGTAAGGCCCTGTGCAAAAAACATGCTCGAGGTTCTTCTCACCGTGGTTCCGTCTCTATGTTGGCTCTTTCTCCGGTGCTATCGTCTTTTTAATACTCCAGCGGAAAAACTCGTTCGCCAGTTGAATGTGGAAATCCCCGAGACCCCTGTCGTATGTGTAGACTCGCTAGGCCGCAACCACGTGGTGTTCCACTGGGATAAGGCCGTGCAAACCGAAAAAGACGAAAACATCTTCTATGCGGTCATGGTCAACGGGAAAGACGTGGGCACACTTTCACATACGCTGGTCAAACTCAGCAACTTGGCCCCCGACTCTTTATATAGTATCCAGGTGCTCGCGGTGAACGTGGTGAGCAACTTCATCTCCCAGTCGGCCGCCGTTTACGTGCACACGCCTGGAGGCAAGAATACTACGGGAAAGTTCGATATCGGCACCAAGATCGAATTGGTAAACCACCCGACACCAGCGCAAATCGCGCCAGCCTCAAGCCATGCCGCCTCCCTCACTGCCGATGATGTGTCGGCGATAAAATCTGAGCCCGAGCTCATCAAACACCTCTGCGCGCTCCAAAACGAGCTTGCAAAGACAATCGCTGACCATGAAAGTCTCCTGAAGGCACAGATCGACGAAGAACACCGTCTCACTGAAGAAATAGATGCGTACAAAAAAGAATTGAGCGAAGGCACCGATTTCCGGGCGAAAAAGGACCTGGATTTGAAGGATTTGGAGAGACAAAAGGACTCGCTCACTTTCCGCAAACTCAAGCTCTCGAGGGAGTTGAAAATCCACCAGAACCAACGTATGATCTCCACCAACAAGTTGGCCGACCTCCGCCAGCGTGTGTCCAAGCTCACTGAAAAACGTCTCCAGGCGCTTAACGCAGCCGAAACGGAAAAGCTTCGGGCCGATGAGAATAAGTCTGCCATCAACCGCGAAACACATACCACAAAAACCGCCATTTCTCGTGCGGAGAATTCTCTAAAGGAACTTTCTGCGGAAAAGAAGGCATTGGTGGCGTTGGTGACCCAGTTGGGCCCTCTTGTAAATATTTTGACTGCGGAATCATCAATATCTGCATCTTCAACCGACGATATCAACGCCGCTGGTTCCACGCCGGTAACGACAATAGAGATCGTCACCCGTGACGGCCACTTTACCAAATCTGGCGCCCAGTTGGTGCAGAAAATCTATGCCCTCTGCCCGGACTGGGAACCCGAACTCAAGCGCGAGATTGACATAGTAAAGGGCATTGAAAAGTCCTGGAGAGACTCGTTCCGCCAGGCAATTGCGCTGTACGTGATGCTCTACAACAGTGTCGAGGCTGCACGCTTTGCTGACGATAATCTGTATGAGCCACAACGCTTGACGGAACACCAGGCAAGCATCCACTTTGGCGGCTACAGCAACGCGCTACCCAAACCTGCGGCCAAGAAAAAGCCTATGCTTGTATTGAACGAAGGTTCTCTGTCACTCTCGCCATCTCCGCCCCCGCCTTCCATGTCCGCGCCCCCTCTCTCCGTGCCATCTCACGATCGCTTGCTGAGAAGCATTTACAACACGTCTGAACCAAATATCCTCGAGCCAAGTGGCGCTGAACCCAATGCTAACACAGCTCCAAGGGAGCTCAACAACATGTCACTATCACCCAACTTTATAAGTGAGGGTGCGGCGCGGACCCCACAATCTCTCAATGCTCAGATGGTGGCGCTCCACCAGCTCTCTAACAATGGTACCCGAGTGAATCTGGAATATGGTGGGTCTAACTATGGTGGATCTAACTTTGGCTCCACCACTTATGACGGTACCAACTATGGTCCTAACTTTGATGGTATCAATTATGACGGCTATGATGCCACAAAGTATGACGGAGCTACGTTGGCATCACCAAACAGCAGCCTCAATGATCAGGACAGCCAGTCGATCGAGGCGGGTTCTGGGTGGTTGCGCCACCAGACGTATCCTGGCATCAACCAATCCAGTTACCCTGGGATGGGTTTGGACTCGGCAGTTAACTTCCGAGGTCTGAGCGTGCCCTTGTCCAACGAAGGCCCGCTTTACAACAGTGGTGCACCCTCTCCCAGTGAAGCACAACTTACATTGCCAAGCATGCCAAGCATGCCACATATGTCGCAGAATGTTCCGCAGAATGTTCCCCAAAGCATTCCCCAAAGCATGCTGCAGCCTTATTTGGGCGACTTTCAAGATCAGCCCGTATTCTCTAGTGAAATCCAGCAGCCCACTCCCACAAGCACCATGCACCACTATGCTCAAAATATCCGGCAAAATTTCCCCTACAATGAATCCATGTACCAGTCGTCTCCGGTGTCGGAACATGGGTATTTGGGTACGCAGATGCAAGCTTCGGGAGGCAGTGTGTTGACCAATTCTCTTTGGAACAATTCGAGCCAGACCAGTTTCCTTGAAAACCGCAGACCGTTCCAAGACTATTCTCTTCTGTCGCAGGTGTCAGCAGATCTGCTTCACCCATCTGCGTCTCAGCAGAGTAACTTGAGTAATGACGGAGGCTTGCTCAATAGTATTCTACTTCCGTCGACTTCACACTACTCCACTACAAACAACATCTGGCTGGACAGATACATGAGTAGCAACTATGGCCACAATAGAACCGTGTCCACCGGCAGCCAGCTCTGGAGCAACGACGTGAACCGTCGGGCCAAGTCGCCCAACAATGCATTAGTGTCTGAATTCTTGCCTTTTTCGCTGAACAGGCTTCCCTCGCAGAACGGACAATCCGACAATCAAGACAAGGCCGATTACGATATACGGCTGTTATAGTTGAACTGTGGTGGGTCATGGGGCATTGTTCTACAGGGTAGTACTGCGGATCTCCATGGGAAAAACGACATTTGTGTTTTATACAATAGAAAAGTTGCTACCTAGTTTTCATTGGAATGCATTGAAAACTAGCCATATTGCTTCTTTAAACAAATAAAGCTTATTTATATTGTCCATGTAAGAAATGTATCCGGGACTAATCTGTTTCACATGCCCGTGACTATGCTGTCAACTTATAGATAAACAGTTTTTCAGATTCACATTTGGGGGGTTTTCAGCGGCAGTTTTCAAGATAGTTATGATATCAGCGAACAGAAGAATCCGGTAGGAAATAATCTTGATGAGGAAAGATTTGAGCCCTTCTTCATGGAATGGTCTTTGAAGAATGGTATTCATTGAAGCAACCATCGCTTGTACACTCTTAGAACCTTTTAACAGCGAAGTTGTGAATTTGACAAGCTTAGAATAAGCACAGTCTTGTCGCTCGTTTAAAACTGGAGAAGTCCTTTTCCAACTAGCGAGTATCTTTTCGAGCACATCTGGGACTTCGGCTTCATTGGAAAAAGCGTCCGTGGAGAGATCAAGATCCAGTGAACCAATTTCCTCGAAAAAGTCCGACACGGCTTCTGGGCTGACAATTGAAGGGTCCAGATAAAGAAGTATATTCAAGTTCTCCACAAACTTTTCGGCAGAGTAGGCCTGAATACGCCGAGAGACAGGAACCTGCCCCTCAAGGGAGACTCCACAGAATCCTTGCTGAAGATATACTTATCCAATTCTGGGTCTTGAAGCTTGACTGAATTGTTGGTGACGGCATCAGTTATCTTTTTGTCTACCGATTGATTGATGAACTCCCATAATGGTTTGAAATTGTGTAGATCGGGCACACGGGATGACAAATCGTAGTACGCGTTCATGATGAGGCTGTAGAGTTCATAAGCAGCAGATACACGGTCGATGTTGTTGTCTGGAAGAAAGTTCACCAACAAGTAGTGGTGCTGAAGGTGAGATATGGATAAGTTTGGGGGATTAGGTAATTGTCGTTTGATCTGTGAGGTGAGCGGTTCACGAAAAGGAACTTCACACCGACAAAGAACAGGGAGATTTCCAGGAGATAATCCTCAAATTCTTTCGGAAAACTATCCGCCACCAAACTCTTGAGCATAAAGGTCTTGGAAATTTCCATTCGACGTTCAAAAGACAAGGAGAGTTTCTCGCCGGTGGGCGTCCATTTGGAAAGGATTTGGTAATGTTGCTTGTTGTTCAACGCAGCTAAGTTCGAAAGTATGGCAAGGTGAAAGGAAATCGGAGGATCTTTTTGATGTTCATTCTCCATTTCGCTTTGCAGAGAAGAAATGTGGAAAATTCCACATGCAATGATTTTTGAAGGTAAGAGGAGATCGAGAAGATCTTTAGTTGATTAAACTCGCTGATGAGAACAAATAAGTTGTACAGCGAAAGGTTCTCAGGAGCTTCTTGGGCTAAGCTAAAGATACTTTCGAGGATCTCACTTTTAAACTCAGCCTTCAAATGGGAACTATCTCTGGTTGTCATTGGCTGTAAAACTTTCTTTTGGATGAAGTTGCACAAGATCAAAACCTTCTCACACAGCGGGCTCAAATCACGATAAGCACTGGTACACCATTTGACCAAGATGTGGACATTTAAGCGCCATTTGTATGGATTTTCCAGTGATGCTGACGACGTTGGGCGCAACGACAACGCAAGGCTACTTCTCAAGTTCATTGCATCAAGCTGGTCAACATCAAAGTGTCTTCGCTGGAGCGGCTTAAACAGGGAACATTTTGTGATGTATCTTGTGACTTAGTTGTCAAAAACAGGACCGTGGCTTGATAAAAGCTTCACTTTTGACCAAAGAAGAAACCCCGGAGCCAAGTTTTATTAATAGGGTATGAGGCATTACGGGTACCTTGGCTCATGACAAAAAGAAAGGCACTTTATGTTTTGCCCTGGTCCACTTTTGTCGCTTTCCTTCTGTTGGCACTATCTTCCTTTTCCACAGTGTTTTGAAGATCCCAAGTACTTTATTAGCAAGTAATTTTAATACCAAGTAATTTTAATACCAAGTACTTTTATTACCAAGTACTTTTATTACCAAGTACTGGGTTTACTGGTGCTATACTGATATCTATTTATTACCATGTACTATCTATTTACCATGTTTCAGCTCCATGTTAGGGGTATGCTGTGTATTTGGTAAAAGGCAGTCCTTGAGTAATTCAACAATAAGTATGGTTAGTTATGATACTTGAAGCGAAAAGAAAGAGGAAAGGCCATAGTATATAACACGCAATGTCAAGTTTACGATAGAGAATGCCAAAGGATAACGAAAGGGGGGCCAACACAGAGAAGATAGACAATGTGAGTAATTACATTTTATTCACAACCACAACACCACCAAAAACAGGTTCGCCCATTGGAAGAAATCAATGATTATGTCAAACTAAAAACCAAATATCATCCTAAAGAAGTGTAATAATATCCATCACAAAACTCTTGGGGTTCGACTATGAGGACACAAAAAGTGGGTGATGTTGACTCCCATATAAGTCAATTCTTAGTTTCTCCTGGTTGAAATCTCTGCAAAACTCACTGGCAGAAATAAGTGAACAAATCTGCAAATTGTAAGAAGACGGAAGGAACAGGTAAGAAGAGCGATTGAGAGTACGGCCGAGAGAGAGGGAGAGAGGGAGAGAGGGAGAGAGGGAGAGAGGGAGAGAGAGTTACTAGAGGAAACAGGGCTTTTTGGAAAAGCCACCAAACAATCGATTCCTCACAATCACTATTTTTGTTTCAGGACTGAAATTGACTGATACATATGTTTAACTATGGTATGGTTTTGATGCGAGGTCAAACATCCACCTTAGTAGAGGGTTGTAACCTAGCAGCTTTTGGGATAGTTTGTGGAATAATTAGTCGAATAATTAGCAGTTACTCGCCAGATTGTAGCTCCTAACACCCTTTATATCGACTCACTACTCTTTTTTTTCTTGGGTAATATGCTTGAATACATGGCTACCTACTTCCGGTACCGTTTCAAATAATTTCCGTTCATTACACACGAAGTTTATCCTTGAAAGACTTTGCGACTTTTCCGGTTACCTTTCCGTGTCTCTGTTGCTTCTACTGTCTGTAGGATATAAAAATAGTACAGTCAGCACAGACGATTTGGCCGCAAACCCTGCAGTGGTCTCTTCGGAACGCAGTGAATTGTTGTGAAGGGGTGTTTTGTGGAATAGCAGTAATCGAATAACCACTCTCATGAGGTGTAATCCGATGTGCGTACTTCTTACGCAGATCCACATGACTTGTTATCACTGCCAGTGTACCATCTTGAACAAGGGTACCACCAGGAGGAGAACGAGAGTACCACCGGGAGGAGAACTAGAGTCAGTAGTTGACACACCCAGAACGTCATCAGGGAGCGAAGCGACCTGAAGGGACGTTCCCTCACTCTGGGTGTCATCCTGAAGGCATGCATCCTGAGAGGGTGAAGAGTTGTCATTTGTATTCTTAGTCATAGCTTAAATAGAAGATCATTATAGGTAATATCTAATCCAGAAGTAGAGTAGAGAAGAAAGAGGATGGATTGATTAATTAAGAAAAGAGTGAGCCCTAGAGGGGCGAACCCAATTCCTTTTATAGATAGACATTCCCAATAGATCAGATTACAAGGACCAGAAACCTAGAGGTAACCACGGAGGTTACCGAGAGGTTACCTGGGATTCTACAATGACTGAAATAGAATATGTGGTGGTACTTGTGAGTGAATATAAATAAACAATGAGATTAATATGTTTCACCTGACCAATACAGAACTGCTTGCTCACTAGACCCACTATATGGCCACGCATGCGTGACCTTGCAGCAGCGACGGAGACTTTCGTTCTATAACAAGACCATCCTTTACGTCAAGTATATTCCTGTACATCCAATAGAATTGGGGTTCCCCAAAAAGTTGTACCAAATTTACCCCATTCACTTAACAGACTACGAACGTGTTCTTACTCACCCTTTTGGCTTCAGAATATAGCTCTCCAACACGTGGAGGGTGTATTCGACTCCAGAAAAGTGCTTGTTGAACATGAATCTGACACCAAAAGGTACTTCGGCCAACCGGTCAAACTCCGCCCGCAAAAACACCAACAAGGCCATAAACTGGTGTACTTTATATGCATAACCCGAGATTGCTGGGTCCGGGTAGCCCTCGGCATTATACAAGGCCATTATGATAAGCCGGAGCTCGATTACACAATGCACCAAATGCATACACGGGGAGTCCAGGGAAGTAAAGCCTTTAAACAGCTCACTGGTCTCGACCATGAGCTCAAACAAAAATTTGGCCCAGCTGAGGCGATCTGAAAGCTCCGATTTACCCGGATACACCAGCACAAGGATCCGAGAAATCTTCTTAAGGTCCTGGCCGAGTTCTTCGGCAACCCAATCGAAATTGTCCTTGGAAAATGACGAGTCTTTCAAAAAGGACATCAAATGGGCATAAAGCTCCCTCAACAGTTGTTTTGCCTGCTGAGCTTCTGCACTTTGCGCAATTAATGCCTGCTGATAGAAAAGCTCTCCATCTGAGTCAACAGTGTCTTCTTCCAATGCAAGAGTTTCACTAAACGCTTTGAGCTGTTCAATATGGCTGTCTTTAGCCAAGGGCAAAGCGTGTCCAATAGAGGAGATGATAAAGGTGGTGAGGATGGAGGTAAAGAGTCTCATTATGAGGAGAAAAGAAGGCAAAGAGTGTTTTTGGTGATGTGAGGCGTATTTATGTTGTTCACGAGGGCCTGGGCAGGGTGAAACCTGGGTATTCTGTTTGAATTGTTTCATAGGTGGTCGGAGAGGCCGGAGAGGCTGTGGGAGAGGCCGTAGAGGCTGTGGGAGAGGCCGTAGAGGCTGTGGGAGAGGCCATGGGAAAATTTTTGAGAGACCTGGTTTACTCTAAGACAGGAAGATATTTTCTATTGTTCTGGATGTCAGTGAAACAGATCCTGTTGAAGGAGATGAGGATGTGTTCAATTTTATGAAGAAAATTCTTGAGGAAATACCCCTCACCCGAGCTTTCATGGATACGATGTATTGGATGTGTTGTATAGGATTTTTTATATATGATTTCTTATATACGATTTGTTGTGTTGGAAATGCAATATGCCTAGGGCTTGGAATCACCCCCATGAAATGTGTGTTGAGGAAGGCACATGACTATATTCACAGGGCTGTTTTAGTTAAATTTGCGAGCAAGAGTTTCAACAATTGGCTCAATTACTTGAAGAAACGAGAAAATTTCAATCGTTTTTAGAATTAAATGATATACGTTTCGTGAGTTGAGGGCCCCTTTGAATGCACCATTTAAGTTGACAAGACCTTAAGCCAGAATGATGCTCCAATGATAACTACTATTTTCGATGCCTTAGTCCGGCCCTAGGTTTGTCGGAACCCAGTTTCTAACAAAGAAAAAGCTGATTAGAGAAACCTGATTGTCATATTAGCTTTGGTTACAATGTTCAAACTTCTGTATTATGATATATTGCCAGTTTAATTAGGCAATGTTGGGCTTGGGTTATTAAGAATGGAATTTAGTAATTGAAAACGGCGTAATCATTGAAAAGAAAGGAGATACAACACGGATTCCAAGAAAAACATTTCACTGAAAGATCTCGGATGGTAGAAACTATTCTTCTTATCAAGACAGTATATCGCATGGCCAACATAATCTTAGGTATCACCTCAGAGAGGCTGGAAACTAAAATGACATAAGCCAACCCCGTTATTGGGACTCCATCTCGTTTAATGGTCCACCCACCAGGTGGTCCACCAAGGTAATGTTCTTCGGGACTGGTAAAATTCACCCGGCTTTTCAATTCTTGTATTATGAAAAGTGGGCATCCTGGTAAACTCAGTCCACAGGTAAAAACTACTGAAACAGGCCAAAGTGTGCAAAGACTTGGAAATTGAGAAATAAAACAAGAAGACATTTCTGCAAAATTCACCACTAAAAAGGGTCTTGCAACTGGAAATTATTTGGTCACACGATAATCGTGCCAGGTATATGTTAAACAAACTTTTCATAGGCATTACTACCGTCACCGAGGAAGTAACTGTGGAGTGTAACATACAAGTGGACTAGACTTCGGGAAATCTACCCCAAAACGTTTATCATACTCATACTATAGCTCCCAAATGAGTAGTGATACAGGTATATGAACTTGATATTCCAATTTACATTAACCTCATGTCACAATGTTTATTCATTTTGACATACTCATTGTGAAGCTTTAAACTATGGATCAGCAAACCAACACACACAAACCACACACACAAACCACACACACAAACCACACACACAAACCAAAACACACAAACCAACACAAGAGCCTCAACTTAAACTGGCCAAGATTTTGAGAGTCTCACCTGCCTGTTTTGCCTGGCTATCAAACATCAGGCTCACATCCTCAGGAACATTGTCCATTTGTTCAAAACTTTCACACCAGAAATCCAACAACACGGTGAAAATATTGACTTTCCGCTTGTATCCTGGCACACGGGTGTCAGGCACTCCCTGAGAGTCAAACAAAAAGAAAAGCCGGACATTAAGGTGAATAACCTCCCTCACAATGCGGTGTTCTTTGGTGGGGAGGGGGTAAAACTTCAACATTTCAATGGAATACACCATGGCGTCGAAGAATTTCTTGGTGAATTCAAGCTGATGTAAGAGTGACGCCGTGGGTGAGACTTGGTCTACCCAATCACAAATCTCCAGAAGTTGCAAAGAAAGAAGCGGTTCCAGGGCCTCGAAAGTGTCTATGGCAAAGCCTTTTTCATTCACAAATGTTTTCAAGCGACCGACAAACCAGCTAAGTTGGGCTTGACCGTTATGAATTTCTTTCTGGTGGGTTTGCAGGAAAAAGAGCTCTTCTTTGGGTGAGCTTTGTTTGGAAGGACGTTTGGCCAGCTTTCTCAAAGCCTTGTGGGCTGCGTTGTGAGCTGCGTTTTCCGTCTTTTTGGGTGCAAAACGTTGGGTTGTGTGGTTTTTATTAGAAGAGACAGATGCTGCAATGGAGAACGGCACCATTAGACAGAAGAAAAAAACGGACAATTTCATGGTAACAAGAGGTAAGCGAATAAATGGGGAGTTATTGAAAAAGTTCTAGCTGGTGCGTCTTTCTTACTCTTATAGGGCAAACCCAAGTGGGTTAGACTTGGAAAATCAGGAAATATAGAACGTTTTGGATGTTTCACTAAAGTAGAATTAAGACACCGCCATTCAGTCAAAAATCATTGAGCATTGCTGTTCAATCTGGAACAAAGTCACGGGAATCTTTTGCGATTTCAGCATGAGATAATCATAGTGCGTTACAACATTTGTTTAGAACAAAACTAGACTTCCGAGATATATCTGGGCATTATTTCAACAAGACAGGCGATGGAAAAATGCTAAAGATATGAAACTTCAGCATAGGTTCGTATCGAAAGTCCAAAATTGAAGTGTAAACTCTTTGAAATTGCTTAGAGTTTCACATAGTTATTTTCTCTGAAGTTAGTAGTAAAATAGTCAAAGTTACCAAATATACTTTCAGGAAAGAGCTCCCATTTGGGGGACCATTCAAGCCGTCCTCGTAATCAAAGTCGTGACAGTGTATGTTGTGAATAACTTTCTTGATAAATAAGATGACGAGTTCATACTGATTAGAAAGGCTAGGGGTGCCAATGAAGATGAAGCATTGACAAAACAGACTTCTCAAATTCCAAAGGAATCGCCTAATAATGAAAGATTTCCACCTACTCTAGTTTTGAATTACATTCAAGGCATTCTTTCTTACTATAAAGGAGAAGCTTTAGACAAATTTCTACAGGCCACTTCCATTAGATTCCAGTTTTCAAGGGTATCAGTACTGATCAGTTATGTGCGAGGCCCAAGCAGGGTGCCTATGGTGTGTTGGAAATGGACTCATTTTAACGGTGAATGATGATCTGCATTGGTATACTAAATAATTGCTTTTGAACCTCACTCATCATATGGCAAAGACGATGAATGGCATAAGAAGGACACCTATTGCTTGGTCCAAAGGGCTCCATTGGCGGACTTTTTATTGGAAAGGTCAGGTACATTCTTCAAAAATCTTAAACGGACCTTTACACCCACAGAGATTTGTTATCTTGAAGCATAGAAAGAGGTGATTCCGAGTTCGCGGATCTATGAGACATCTGATCTTATGCACGATACTTGGATTTCCTTGTATGAGGTTTCATCAAGGGAAGAGATTGGTTTTTCTTTAACAGATGAGGAAGAAAAGCAATGCCATCCGAGTAATTTCACTTCTTGGAGTAAGAGGAAGCAAGCTGCACTTCCGCCTGTGATGCCGCCGTGCTCTACGACCAACTTTCCGGAGCCACCCTTGTGGATCGGTTTCGGTTTCAACGGAGAGTAGTGCTATCAGCTTATGCTGATGATCTTACTGTTTTTCTCGGCAACGAGGAGGTTACTACTATCCTTCAACGAGCAATTGACGCCTTTTGTGAAGTATCCAACTGCAAAGTGAACAAGCAATAGTCCGAGGTCTTTCACAATCGACCTACGACCCAGCCTGAACACCATCGCACTCTTGGATTCCCTGTGAAACCCTTGACTGACATTGACATCAAATACCTTGGTTATCCAACCAAGGCTCAGCCCTGGCCCGATATCACCAAAGAGTACCTTCGGCTGCTCTGGTAAACAGGCATAGCCTCCTTGCCTCATGTCTAACGAGCTCACGTGGTGAATACGTTCCTTCTCTCCCAGCTCTACTTCAGAGACCTCCACAACCCGCTTTCAGCGGGCGAGATTCACACTCTTTCCCTGGGTATGAAACCCCACTTCTCGTTCTGCGCTAAAACTACTATCTTTAGTCAGATCGAACTTGGAGGCTTTGGAGCGCTTGACCTTAATTACCACCTCAAAGGCAAAAGGGGAAAGATCATCTACAACCTTCTCTTCGAGAAGGGTGACTGGCACCTGGCCCTTTTCAGGGCCAAACTCCAGTACATGGTTCTAACTCTTTACAGTCAGAACCTTCCTGATTACCTTTTCTCTCAGAACGGAGTCCTCCAAATCACATGCCCACCTTGGTGGTCGTTCCTTCTTGGCCAATACACCAGAATCGGAGGGACATCTTATTCATTTAAGCAACAAGTCCTCTTCCAATTCTTTTCCAACAATGAACAGTACTACCTCAAGGCATGGTTTGAAATCTTGCGGCCCATCATCCCAGTCGTTCCCCAAGTTGAAGCAAAGCCCATCACACAACCTTTTCTGGAATTCACTAAGCTGATTGACCATTTTCTAGACTTATGTCCGGAGCCTCGGGGCAAGCGTCGTTGGGAGAAGTTTTGGAAAGCTGTTCATCAATTTGAATGGAAAAAGAGCAAGGATCGTGAAGCCTTTCGCCATTTTAACATTATTCATATGTCCCATGCATGATACTCGTCGACCATTACCTGGGTGTAAGTGTCATTTTTATTTGCAGGAGGTTAATCTGCAACATATCTGCAACATATTCAAAGTCGTCTTTATAATGAGTGTGGCGAAGTTCTGGTGGAATCACTGAAACTTCGAAGACCCAATGACGTTCGATTCAATGTTGGCACCATTAAACAAGACTCATGAAGCTTTACGCAACCTCAATTGGTACGTCCACACTGTCCGCCGAGGTTATTGTTCCAGATGCCGAGAGGCCAATGGAGGCAATGTTCTTCAAACTCTTCTGCATAGGCAAATGAAGATGATGTTGGAACATACTAAGGTTCGGGTAGGGTGACGTGATCTACAGAGCGGCTAGAGTAAGGAGGAAGGTATAGGGCTCGGGAGGGCTGGATAACTTCATTAATCCGTACTCTATCCAGATGTGTTTCACGGTTCTCTCTAATACTAATAGTTCTTGTGTCGTTTTCATAGCGCCGTCCTGTCTTTTGAGCTAAGAGGATATAAAGAACCAAATTGCAATGGGATATTCCGAAAATGATGAAAACATGTCATTTTCTAGCCCAAAAATATGATAAGCCATAAGTTCCAAAATGACTGAATTGAAATGTGGTGATCACACAAAATTAACCAAGACAATACTTAGCACCGGACTGACCGACACCGTCGTTCAATAAACTGTGGGCATATTTCCTATTCAATTTTCACTGAGTGGTTCAACAGCTTTTTCCCAACTGAGTGTTCAAAAGTGGTGACGCCGTCTTGAGAAAACAATTCGAAGAAAATTGCCTAGTGGGCAGGCTAAGTGGCAGGTACGGGAATTCTGCGGCCGATCAAATTTGGTTGAGTATTGTAGGGATTATAAAATGGGACTCTTTTTCTTCACGGATTATTCATACATTGTAGTGCTGGTTAATTCTAGGCAGTGTAGATTAAATTCAAGGAAACAGGTTGATGAGGGTCGAATTTTCCGTCGGCACAAAAGAAATTTTCCCAATCCAATGAATATTATACCGAAAGAAACTTTTTCGGAATATTATATCAAATATATTGCTCAGCTTTAGTCGCTAATTTCATTGAATTGACTTGTTGGTTTGAAGCCCACAATATTTCCCGCAATCCCATACCGGCCATTCTTTTGAATAGCTACCAGAACTGTAATTAATCCGCTTCTGGATATTTTTCGAAGAAAAATAAATGAAAAATTTTCCCAAATCATGGCCCACAGGCTTCTCTTCAACGGAAACAGATGACCCCACAGTCCTTGTAGAAATGTGTATGTGGCCCTCGTTTCCTATTTAAACACTGATACTTTCCCCCATCCATCATTGTTTTTTCTTCATCATCCAAAGATATCAGTTTCGAATATGAGATTCAATATTGTTTTTGCTGCAACAGTTTTGGCCACCGTGGTCCTGGCTCTTCCCGGTCTTACCGAGGAAAATGAACGTCAGGTGAAAACATCTCACGCTCTGAGCATCCCCACCAATGTTGAGCAGGAAGTCCGTATGATCCCCGAAAACGAAAGAGAGGGAGACTTGGAGGCTCCTAAGGGTGAGGAAGAAAGTTCATTCGCTCTTTCAAGCTTGGGGTATCTTGAAAGCCGTATGGAATATTTTCAGGAATTTCCTGTCGAAAAGTTTAGGGCCGGTGAGTTTAAGTCAGAGAAAAAAGACTTAGAAGAGAGACTTAATCAAACTATTCAATACCTCTCGAAACATTACAAAAGTGAAATTAACGACCGTGCCCAATTTGTTACAGCCAGATTTAACGCGTTCCAGGATTTGGTTCGGGATTATCCAACTCTGTGGAAGGAAGAACCCGATCGGTTAAGGTTTATTGAAGAGGTCATCCAAGCCAGGATTGCATTATTTTCGTTTTTCGATCCTCTGGGCAAGCCAATTAAATGGGATGAAGAAAAACAAAGACACTTTGCTCGGGTCATCGTATTGTATTTCGTGGCCCCGGATATCGCCAAGACGAACATCCCGGAGATGGAGGAAGAAGTTTCAAAGCAGGAACTTTTGCTTAATAAGTTTTTGGAACCTTTACAGATTTCACTAAGGAACGTTGGCTATAGATTTCCGGTGAGTGGAATACGCATATAGTAGCGTGAAAGGAATTGGAAATGGTAGCTTGGTGAGAGTGGTGAGAGTGGTGATTGTGGGCCATAGAGGTACATCATTTCCGTGCACTTTGTTTGATATGGATATATTCACTGAATAGTGCTTTTGGCTGTACTTGTATTGATATTTCTTTTATAATTACTCCAAATATACATCATCCACTTCAAGGTCACCGCCGTAATAAACCACCAAAGTACACCAATAAAGGGCAAAATTGCACTTGAGGGACTGGAAAATATCTAAGTACCAGGAAAACTGCTTTGAAATACCTCACTTCTTAACGAAGGGCTAAGATTCTAGTGATCCAATAGAATGCCTATAGTGGTATATCTTTTTTCAAGTTATGGGGTGTTGTTCTGAAGGATCCCACGTACTCACAGGTCAGAGTACCTCCATTCACATGTTGGTAATGTAAAGTTCCCCCTTGTTTTGAGACTTGACTTACCTTCTGTTTCATCTGCATCAACTGGGTATCACAATCTATTTCACTAAATGTATTTCGACTAGAAGAGAATACCACTGGGGTAGTATTCTATATTAACATGTACATTCCGTTGAGGATATACGTGTATAGTTAACCATTGTTAAACCCACTTGAAAAACCATCATTAAGTCATAAAAACATTACTTATGGTTATTCTTCTCATAAAAGTATCGTTATAAACATATAAGCACGGAAGCTGCCCATGTGTATCTGTAGTTTCTAAGGTAAACCCAGCAATTTCCTTTTAAAACAAGCCACGATCACATAAGCGGTCTTGAAACACGAGTCTGAGAGATACTGCCCACCTAAATGACCCAGACAACAATATCCAAACACAATATCCAAAACACAATATCCAAACACAATATCCAAACACAATATCCAAAACACAATATCCAAACACAATACCCACTAATGCACCCTCCTGGGAACATAACTCTGTAACATTTCAAGCGTGTGGAACGCCTGGTCGATGTGTTTGTGAAATAATAAACTCATGCATAAAGGCATCTCGCCCAACTTCTGGAACTCCAACCTGTACTTCGCCAAAGTGTCCAAAGACTGTCCCACCTTGATACTATACTGTTTTGTGTTGGGATCCGGTGCACCTATAGAATTGTACAAGCCAAAGAGCCGGACTTTAACGTCAATCACTTGGCCCACCAATACTAAGCCAGGGCTTTGCAGAATATCGAAGTATTTCAAGAAAGCTGTTGCCTCCATCATTGTATAGAACACGTGTTGGACAAAGGCAATCTTAAGTGAGAGGATTCTGGAAAACTGCTGTTGTTCCTCCACCCCTTTTACTTGAGTAAGCTGCATATGGAGCTTTTCACTGGCCCAGTCAAACTCTTCTGCAGAAAACGACGGTCCGTGGACAAATGCCTTTAAGTTATAGAATAGTTGGTCCACCAGCTCGTGAGCTTTCTGGATTTCAATCTCCATTTCTCGGACATGCACCCAGATTTCAACACGAGGCCTTTCTTTGGCTTGGATCAACCTCGGCCCCGTTATTTTGTATGGGGGAAGGTATTCTGCGTTTTTGGTCGGGGTGCATGCAACCAGTCCCAAGAAAATTGCTGCCGCAACCAAACCGGTCCCTAAAACTGGCATTACTATCATGTCTAATTATGAAGAGGACGAAAGAAAAAAGAACAGAAAAAATCGTGGTTTAGACGAACTTAAATGGGGACTCTACAGTTAAAAGCCATCATGTTATGGTCTCCTAACCGGCAGTGCTAATTGCGAGGAAACAATAAGTCCAGGCAAACATTTAGCTGGAACAATAGCCCATCTTTTGGTGTTCAGTGCTGGCTGTGTAGAAGACACTTGAAGAATTCAGCAGGTTTTGTTTTCCGAAATGCGGGCACAGCCATATTCTAACGCCCCAAGAATCAAACTCAGCAAGATTATTAGGGAACTGGTGTCTTCCATATTGTGTAGGTAAAACGAAGCAATGCCAAAAATAGGTGTTTTATATGCCTGGCATTGTCTTATTCCCTCCACCTCAGGCCTCACGCAAGCATGGTGAAAGAGGATCTGGATTTGATGTGGCTGTGTGAGTGAAAGAATGACTCCAAAGAGCACTGGAAAATAACAACCACCATTGATGTACGTCAGTAGTCAAAAGAAATGAGGACATGGCGGTGTCAGCATCAGTCTTGGGACCTGTTTTATTCAATTATTGATGAATCACAAACAATATCCTGACACTATTACATGTACCCGTCAATTAAACTGTTAGAAACACTTATTAACTCTTGTTGTAATAAATACACATGCAGCTAAATGGCGAATAGGCACACCCGAATGGGTATAACTCTTTCACTAAGATTTGATCATCCAAAACAAAAGGTTTGAGGTTTCTTTACTCAATGCATTAGAAACATTCACTTGTATAGTGATGATTCAGTTTCTTGAGGCAGTTCTCTTATACACTTGGGCTAAAAGGCTTAGATACATCACATGTCCCTGTATAGCCAATAAAAATACTTGAATAAAACATTCCCGAAACAAGAAAGAGCCTCAAAATATGCCCCCAGACGTTGATAATCACCTAATTAACCCTCAGAATAAAACTACCTAACACCTCAAGCGATTCCTCTGCTGCATTCACATGCTTCGTAAAATGGTACCGTACCCCAAAAGACACATCGGGCAATTGTCTGAATTCTCTCTTGCAAAACGCCAAAATCTCCCTGAACCGACTCACTTTATACACATACAGCCTAGCTTCCGGATCAGGAGTGTTGTAGGACTTGTATAAAGCCAAAAGCGTCACCCTAAGCTCGATCACGTGACCCACCAAAAGAAGCCCGTCGTTGTCCTCTTGCAAGCAGTTCCCCAAAAACGGGACCGAATCGGCCATGGTGTGAAACATGTACTGGGCGAAGTTAAGCTGGTCTCGAAGGTGGTCGCAAGGAGCGACGTTATCAATAAATGATGCAATATCTGAAAGATACACTTCAAGCTTTTCTGCTGCCCATTCAAACTGGCGCCATGCAAAATCGGTGAAGTTTATGAACGCCTTCAAGTGTCCAATGATGGAAGTCAACTTGTTTTGTGCGTTTTCAATCTCTTGAGGGGTTGCACATGTATATGAAGAGTAGTGGTGGTGTGATGGTGTTATGTCCAGGGTATTCTGGTTAAAGTTGGAGATGGGAGGAAATATCTTTTCGTTTGAACATACCCCTATCACCAAGAATATAATAGCAATGGTTTGGGTTGGTGTCATGGAGTATACTGAGGAAGTAGGTTTTGGGGAGTTTTCTTCGTGTTATATAGGGCAGTGTAATAGCATAGCCTGGGAGAACACCATGGGGTATTTTTACGAAAAGGCGGGGCCAATAAGAAATTTCTATTGTTCCAGTGGGTCTCTTGCTAGTGGTACGGATATTTACTATGGAAAGTAAACTATATACTGAAGTTGGGAAATGAAACCGCAGAAAATTGTAATGAAATGGTTGTATGAAATGATTCTATCACGCGGAATGATTCTATCACACGGAATGATTCTATCAGATGAAAATGCTGACCGTGGAATGCCGTGGTATTCCGTGCGTCATCTAAAGTACTTCATAGATGTATAGGGTCCTAACAGGGCTTCCCCCAAAAAGCCTTGGTATATACATACACGGAGGTGTTGGAGGAGGTTCAACACCCGGAGGTGACGTAGTCACGTGACTGTAACCAAGCGTCCTGGGAAATTTTGCCCTTAAAAGAACCAACCAGTATTACATGTGATTCTGTGGTGCTTGTGGGAGCCGTTTCCCTCGAAACGCTTCGGAATTCTCTAACTTCTTCATGTGTTCTAGCCGCTCCCCATTAGAGTCGATAAAGATTTCTTTGGATAACCTTACCGTCTATATTTATGGGAGAATGACTGGGAAAAAGCCCGGGTTTTTTGCCCGTTCGACTTTCCATTCGACTTTCTCTTCTTTTATATCTATTCTTCGATAATGAACCGTTTTTAAGCCCTACAATGGTCTGATTATGATGTCTATTTCTACTCTGACACTATCCCCCACACGTTCCAATTATCTTATGTATATCCCAACATTCTGTCCAAGTTTCTGGGGGTTTACGGCTTTGAGCATTATGTAGACTTTCATGGATTTCAGAACTAGAAATACTTCAGGATTGGTTGCCACATTCATGGCTTTTTGGTGACTAGATGGATATAATCATTTAGAATGTTATCACAATCATGAGTAGTTCGAATGTATACACTCTGTAATCACGTCTCCTCTTACCAACCCTCGGATCGAAAGACAATCCCTAAAGGATCCAATGGCCATATTGCCCATCGGCACCAAGCACGTGCTGTACATTTTCCCCATGGCACTGGTGTCTGTTCAAAAAAACAGTCTTCATCCTGTAGAGATAAAGAGCAGTCTAAAGTAACTTGCACTTTGCTCATGATATATAAACATTTGGATGGTTAAAGTTGGGGTCTCTCAGAAAAGCTTGTCATAATATAAAGAGCATAGTGTCGAATGTGTTGATTGGAATGGATATATTGACTACCTTTTTCACTACAAAATAATTCGAAACTTTTCCTGACATCCACATTTAGTTAGACTGGACCAAAAAGAAATTCGTTCTCGATATTCTCCCTCCCCGTACAAGTGTTTTTCCACACATCGTCCCGGATCCGAGTACCATCATTTACACAGCCATCGCTTCCAGCTAGATCAGTCTAAAAGATTTGTTTCCTTGCTTAGCGGGCACTCTGTCAAGGGAGCCGATTCAAGCGGAAAAGCCACGCTCAAGCAACACGCACTTTCTAATAAAGTTGTATTCTGGGCCTCTTCTATAATAAAAAGATACTTGAAGCAACTATCATAAAGAAACCAGCTTTCCTCTTCATGCTCTCTTGAGATCAAAACACAAGCAATCTCTCACGTGTCCAGAAACATGGACCTCACTGGACCTCACTGGACCTCACTGGTTTCGGCAACCGTTACGATATGAACATTCCCCCCGTTTACTTGAATGCCATATAAAGAATTTTCGAGGATGCCCATATCATCTCTAAGTAAGGCTCGCCTTGATAACAGACAGAATCCAGATCATACTTGGATTGAGTCATAGCTTTTGGTGACATAGCTGAGAACTACAGAAACCTTCCCTCTTTTATCCTCGAGTTTGACATGTACCATGGTTCATTTTACATCCCAAAGTCCAAGTGAAATTGCCCAACTTTCTGGCACGAGTCTATGCTGGTTTGGGGGCCTGCTAGCCAATCGTACCTTTGAGCGTAGTAGACAATGTACCTACTGCTCACTGGTGTCGCTTTCCCTGCTGAGAGACCCCCACTATCCTACTAATTGTTTGGGCCAGTGCTTCGCCTCCAATGTGCTCTGTGCTCCTTTGTTAGTGTCTATACCTCAGTACCTTCAAATCTTGCCCAGGCCAAAGCTCGGGCTCTGCCGATTCCATTTGAACACGCTAGTCGTTGCATGTAGCCAGCCCTGAATCACCTGATCATTGCCTAGTTTTTTACATATATCGAATCGGTATATTAGAATATATCATTTGATGGAGTTTGGCCCGAGTCAATTCGACATCTAGAAATGGTAAATATATCAAAATACAGCTCAATATATTTGTCGCTAAACGCACTTTACTAATTTTGGTCTACACTGATGGTAAGTTCATTGTAGGAAGAAATCTCGGGGTTCAAACTATTCCATAAATATTCCACAAATCAACATCAACCATCCCAAAAGACCCCCAAATAAATCATTGCTCATCCAACTAGCAACTAGCCAAATCCGCAAGCATATGGGCTGCCCGAAAAGCCTGCTTGTTAAAAACATATCGCACCCCAAAGGCCACGCCTTTTAAATGGCCAAATTCTTTTTCGCAGAAATGTAAAATCTCCCGAAATCGGTCTATTTTGTAGTCGTAACCCGGGAGACGCGGGTCAGGCACGCCCAGGTCATCAAGAAGTGCCAAAAGTGTTACATTAAGCTCGATCAACTGGTGGGTCAAAAGAAGTCCCTTGTTTCCTTGGATGTCATAATGTCTCATGTGTGCGGCCGCGTCTATCATCACCTCAAACATGTGCTGGGCAAAAGTAACCTTGTCAAGGAGACTGTCACAGGGAGCTTTTGTTTCCACCATTTTAACGATCTCCGCAAGCCGCCTGTCAAGCTTTTCGGCAGCCCACTCAAACTCTTCTGCAGCGTACCGGGTGAAATAGATGAATCTCCTTAGGTTAGTGATGAACTTTTGCACTATTTGGTCCACTTCGTCGATAACAAGGGGCGAGGCACACGCAGCATAGCGTTCGAGTTTAGGTATTTTAAGAGCAGACACGGCTAAGTGATTGGCCATGGCCAGGGCAAAAAGTGGCACAATAAAGATAGCCAGAGCGAGTCTCATAGTGACGAAAAGATGGCTGGATAGAAGATGAGAAAAAGTTCAGGGGGCCTTGAGTACCTTTTTATTTGGGTTTTTTCATGGGTCTTATAGTGGGGCTTGGAAAAGGGAGGCTTTGACTCTGGTCATGTTAAAACCAAAGGTATTGTATTTCTCAGGGTGTGTTTGAGTGGGTAATTATTTTACAGAGGGAAAGTTTCATTGTTTTTGCTTTGTTGTTTTTGTGATTTTTCTTTGTGATTTTCTTTGTGATTTTCTTTGTGATTTTCTTTGTGATTTTCTTTGTGATTTTCTTTGTGATTTTCTTTGTGCTTTGTCTGAATGATCTTGAACACACGTATGGAAAACCCAAGTAATGATGGAAACAGATGGGATGATTTGTGCTGTTTCATGAACACATCTCTTGATAAAGTGTTCAAAAGAGGTTTGTTTCTGGCTTAAAACACACAAATTGTATAAAACTTCCTTGGTATCCTTGAAATTGGCTTGTGAATTCTTTGGCCAAGAAGGAATGTGGATTTATATAGAAATGTATGCCGAATATTGATAGGCGAAATGTCTTGGGATAATCTCACGTCCTCAATATTAACTGTGCTACTATTTCCGTAGTTTAATATACTATTCCAGTAGTTTAATGTACTATTATATCTTCAGGATGTTTATTCAATGTGTTACTTTCTGAAATTCTCACCTCACCAACCACCGGTTTCTCAATGGTTAGGCTTCTTGAACAGGGATGATCATGTCTTTCAAAATTATTTAACATCTTTGGTTGCAGAAGCTAATATTCAAGTAATTGGTAGCCCCAGAAAAGGCAAAATCTTCTATTGGTCGGCCTTCGGCGGGAGGTCAATTAAATGCGTAAAAGACCAACGAACTGATGGGTGAAATAGTAGCGTATCCTACTGTTTACCTGCTGATAAAAGCCTTATTATGTAAGATATAAATTTCGTGCCGGAGATATACTTCTTCCAATCATATTCTAGCTATTCTTGGAGAAAGGGGTATCGTGGGACTGGAAAAGCACTTGGAGAGTTCTACAGGAGAATTGGCAGTGGAGGAAACGTACTATCAAACCCTTGTAGATGCTCTTTATACCCGCAAAAACAAGGGAGGGGAGTAAGTCAACTTTGATTCGTCCTCCTTTAAGAATGATAAGAAGATTCGTGATAAATAGTCCAAATTTAAACCAAGTGTTGTCAGCTGTGATATGAAGATTTGAGGGCGCTATACAGTAATACCTCTGTAAGCCGGATGGATCTCTTGCACGAAATTTGTCCAGCTTATGGCGTTAACCAGGTTTTTCTTGCATATAAACAAACCACCTTCTTAATTAGAAAATATTAAGTATATTTATTCTTGCTTGGTTTCAATTCGAATCGATACATAGCTGTATGATTTAAAAGCAGTCGTCTAAATCGTGTAAAATTAATTCAATTTTCTAGAATGCGTTCTTGTCACATTAGTAAGACCCTCGTCATCCAGACATTCAAGCAGCATAATCGTGGAGTCTTCATCTAAACAAATGAGCAGCAACTGACTAGAATCCTCTTCAGCGTACTTTCATTGTCCAGATCTATTTCAATGATATCAACATCAGTTAATTCAAGGGAGCGGCTGCAGGCATTTTGAATTTGGGTTGTCATGTCTGTTGTAATGTCCGTTGGGGTCCGAGAACAGTTGGCAACGTTATTCGACCTTCTAACGCACAGAGGAAATTGTGCTCTCCGTCCGGTGTTCTCCAATGTCAATTGCTTGCGGCTTTCAATCGTTCTTTGGTGAAGTATTTCGATTACCTTACCACAAGCGCAATTCCTTTTGAGAGCAATTTACTTCCTTATATCTCTTTCTCAAAGCGTATTGCTTTTCATTGCCCATACCTCGCTTGGCGATGGAGGTTCGCGTTGGCTCCAAAATTTCCAAAGATCACGAGAAACTTGTGACTTTTATACGGCAATGATCTGTGACGAGTCTGCTGGCTTTATAAGCGTTTTTTGGGCAACGCAGCGTGTCTCGGGTGTTATTCGGGCAATATTTCGTCCTGAAATGCAGAAAAAAAAACCTCTTTAGGTTTCAAAAAATCCGTCGTATAGAGAAACCAGGTATCCATATAAACGAGGTGTTTCCCCTATACTTAAGAGTGTTAACTATGGCCAAGAAAAATACAATCGTGCGGCATTCCGTAAAAACGACGTTCCGTCTTATAACATGTCCGGCTTACAGAGGTACTACTGTATCACGACTTCCACGAGCGTGGCCACAACAACGACAGTGCTTGTTCACCCAGAAGAGGCGTCTTAAAAAGGGCTGTTTCATCTTTCCCGAAGAAATCGCCAGCTTCAAAAAAAGTCAACCTTTTATTTAGTATACTAGGGTGTTCACTAACACTAGGTAAAAAGTTAGCATGCCATCACAATGCTTGTTCTGAAAAATGGATTCCCTTCACTCGCGTAAGCCTACACTGTAACTGGTATTGAAGAAAAGCATATCATCGTTTAGTAACTTCTCCCATCCAAAAAAGATACAAAAAATTCAATTTTGATGGAGTCAAGTTCAAATGTAAGCTGGCACCCCGCTATAACGATACGCGTCGCAGCACTCCGATGTTATCGCAATTGCTGGGTTCAACAAAACACTTACCAAAAGGTATAGACCCCCGGATAAAAAGAAGTAAAGCGTCATGCCCCAAAATTATGTCCCATTTCGGCAATTTCTAACCCAAATCGCCCTCCCTCATTCAATTACAGTGCCTCATATCTTAATGAGTGGTTAGCCGGGATTATCCGTCGCACAGGCAAACACGCCATTAGAAGCAACCGGTGCGGCAATTCGCGGGTATTCACGTGGCCAAAACATGCGGCCACGGTGCAGGTCAGATGTTTAAATTTTAACTTTTAAAGTTACTTTGTACGTTCAAAGTTAAGTTGAAAGTAAAATATCGAGTCAAAGGAATGGTGGCCGTAAATAGAAATACCACCGGAACTATAAAAATGGGTATGACGACGAAACATATCAGAAATTCTGTCCATGGGAACTTTCTTGCACACCATTCTATGTTAACTATTAACAATATACATGACCCCATAACCAGCGTGCATACAAGTGGCGGGGACGACATTTCTCTCAACATACTCTATCTGGA
>JAJMAK010000117.1:0-43380 GCA_030572615.1 Metschnikowia lachancei
AGTAGAAATTTCCGTCCATCTTGGAAATATTCAAGCGCTGATTTGTCTGTCGAATTCCAATAAATAAACCTTGTTTCCACTTAGTGATGGAAAAGCCCACTTTTATTTGGGCTCTTTTCCAATGTTTTTAGTTTCAAAGTTTCAGTCTATTGTATGCCTTTTACTATAGTCAATCTATCTTCAAACCTTCACTCTTCCTTCATTAAACCTTCTTCTTTTACTCTCAATTGCACACATTTGGACCAACGTCTGAAACTGCTGTGAGAAATCCCCATTGAACAGATGAAACCAATTATCGATCTTTTCTATATGATATAGCGTAAGCTATTAAGGTACGAGACTCAAAAATCAAGCCTACATTGAGACGAAGAAGTAAACATTCTAAGCATTTGTGCTAAATCAGTGGCCGTTTTCCGGAAAAAGGTTCCATCCCCAAATCAATACAAACTCAATGCACGCCCATCCTAGCACATGAACAAAATAATAAACTCCAAACTGTTACGAGACACACCAAATATTCGCAGGTGGGACGCCCCCTGCCATTTCGTTCGGGGCGTCTTAGCCCCTCCTATGGCCTCCTCTACATCCACGTAAGCGCATAGACCATCATTGAAAACGAGCGCCATGACGTCACGCTAACCGGATAAACAGCAAAGTCCTGCACCAAGAAAAAAATCAGCGAAAAAAAAAGAAAAAACATATTGCAGAATCTTCACCCTCAATCAACGAACACCCCAGAGACAATGGTAATAATACCCCTTCGTAGTTCCAAACAAAATTCCTCTAACTGAGCCCCTCATCCCCAAAAATCCTGACGCCACTCCCGCTGGTCCGGAAAAAACGCTACCGGGCAATCTCCGCCAATCCCTCGCCTCGGAAAATTGGTGTCCGGTCAGGTGATGCGCGCAACTAAGACACAGGCCGTCTGGCACTCCGCAGGCTTTCGGAGATTTGTCGCATCCATACGCACCTTTATAACTCCGGGCTCCGAAGCAAACTACACCTTGCCGTTGTCAAAACTCGAACCAAATACTTCATCAGGTTCTTTTTTTGTGTTTTCCGCTTTGTTTTTGGGTTGAGTGTTGAGTTATCTTATCAATTCTGCAGCTCTACTCTTGTATACCACGAAGGTTGCTACTTTAAACATATACCCTATCCATACCTGGATTTACCCTGGTGTTCTCACGTTATCCCATAGCAAGACAAGTTTGTGTCGAACGATTCTTCCGCCATGTCAGCTGCTTTAGTGAACGGAACTTCCGGCGTGACTCTTTACGCACCGGAGCGTTCGCTCATCAATAACACCATTGATTTCTACACAAAATTGGTGGGGCTTTCTGTCCAGAAGGACACCGAGTCCGAGGTAATCTTGGCTGCGGACTCTGGTGTTTCTGTGGTGGTCAAACTCTCGGAATCCGCCACCTCCGCCGAAAAAATCGCCCAAACGAAAAGCAAGTATGCTGCCGAAGCCACGTCGTGTGATTGGCGTGCGCAGGGCTCACACGTGGCGTTTTCCGTGGCCAACTTAAACGCCTTGATCTTGTTGCTCAAGGCGTCAGGTGAACCAGTGCAAATCTTTCCCAACGAGTTGTACCCCACCGAGGCCTACTCCATTGACCCATTGGGTCACATTATTGGGTTCACCAGCGCACAAAACTTGATGTCCGTGTGCCCCAATGCCGAGAAGCTCGAACCGATTGAAGCGGGCGTGTCCGAACCAGTTTCTTCGTCAAGTTCGGAAAAGTCTGCTGCCATCGGGCTGTCCCAACCAAAGAGAAACATCGCCGTCATGACTTCGGGCGGTGATGCTCCCGGCATGAACGCATGTGTGCGTGCGGTTGTTCGTGCGTCCATCTTTCATGGTTGCAAGGCTTTTGCTGTCATGGAGGGTTATGAAGGATTGGTCCGCGGCGGACCAGAGTACATCAAGGAGATGTCGTGGCAGGACGTCGAAGGTTTCCTCTCTGATGGTGGTACCAACATTGGTACTGCCAGATGTATGGCATTCAAGGAACGTGCCGGTAGATTGCAGGGATGTAAACATATGATCGATGCCGGCATTGACGCACTTATTGTGTGTGGAGGAGACGGATCGTTGACCGGCGCTGACTTGTTCCGGTCCGAATGGCCCTCCTTGATCCAGGAGTTGAAGGAGAAAGGCTCCATTACCGACGACCAGTACGAGAAACACAAGCATTTGAACATCTGTGGTACCGTTGGTTCTATCGATAACGATATGGCCACTACGGACGCCACCATCGGTGCTTTTTCCTCGTTGGACAGAATCTGTAAAGCAATCGACTACATTGATGCTACCGCCAACTCTCACTCCAGAGCGTTCGTGGTGGAAGTGATGGGAAGACACTGTGGATGGTTGGCTTTGATGGCAGGAATTGCCTGTAGTGCGGACTACATCTTGATCCCCGAGAAGCCTTCGTCGGGTCAGGACTGGAAGGACCAGATGTGCAATATCGTGTCCAAGCACAGGTCCAGAGGCAAGAGAAAGACCGTTGTGGTGGTGGCCGAGGGTGCCATCACCAGCGACTTGGAGCACATCAGTGCCGCCAACGTCAAGGACGTGTTGGTAGACCGCTTAGGTTTGGACACCAGAGTCACCACGTTGGGTCACGTGCAAAGAGGTGGAACCGCCGTTACTTTCGACAGAATTTTGGCCACTTTGCAAGGTGTGGAGGCCGTCAAGGCGGTGTTGGAGTCCACACCAGACACCCCTTCGCCTCTTATCGGAGTGGAGGAGAACAAGGTTGTGCGGTTATCATTGGTGGATGCCGTACGAATCACCAAGTCTGTTGCCGAGGCCATCGACACCAAGAACTTCGACAAGGCCATGCAATTGCGTGACACCGACTTCAGTGACTACTTGCACAACTTCATGGCCATCAACTCGGCCAACCACGACAAACCTTCGCTTCCAGCAGAAAAGAGAAAGCGCATTGCCATCATCAACGTGGGTGCCCCAGCCGGTGGTATGAACAGTGCGCTCTACTCCATGGCCACCTACTGTATGTCTCGTGGCCACACGCCATACGCCATCCACAACGGATTCTCTGGTCTAGCCAGACACGAGTCCGTGCGCTCGATCGACTGGTTGAGTATCGAAGGCTGGATGTCCAAGGGTGGTTGCGAGATCGGTACCAACCGTAACACGCCGGAGGAGACCGACCTTGGCATGATTGCCTACTACTTCGAGAAGTACGCGTTCGACGGATTGGTGTTGGTTGGTGGTTTCGAGGCGTTCGAGTCATTGCACCAGTTGGAGAAGGCTCGGGCCTTGTACCCAAGCTTCCGTATCCCAATGGTGTTGATTCCCGCCACGCTTTCCAACAACGTTCCAGGAACGGAGTACTCCTTGGGTGCAGACACGTGCTTGAACTCGTTGATGGACTACTGTGACATTATCAAGCAGTCTGCTTCCGCCACCAGAAACCGTGCTTTCGTTGTCGAAGTGCAAGGAGGTAACTCGGGCTACATCGCCACGTACGCGGGCTTGGCCTGTGGTGCGCAAGTGTCTTATGTTCCAGAGGAAGGTATTGACTTGGCTCAGTTGGAGCTCGATATCAAATCATTGACGGAATCCTTCGCCGTGAGCTCGGAAAACCTGACCAAGAGCGGTAAGTTGGTGTTGAAGAGTATCAACGCGTCCAAGGTGTTGTCTACTGAGGTGATAGCCGATATCATGAAGCTGGAGTCCAACGGTGCCTTTGACGTGAAGACCGCCATTCCTGGCCACGTGCAACAGGGTGGTCTTCCTTCTCCTATTGACAGAACCAGGGCGTGTAGATTTGCTGTTAAGGCGGTGCAGTTCATCGAAGACTCTGCGGACGATATCTCCGCCTACAGACAAGCCGAGGATTTCAATGCTGATGACAAGAAGGCCAGTGCCACTGCTGCCGTCTTGGGTATCAAGTCTTCGCACTTGAAGTTCGGTTCCATCAGACAATTGTATGACTACGAGACTGAGATTGCAAAGAGAATGCCTAAGAAGATTTCATGGGAGCACACAAGAGAGATTGCCGACCAGCTTGTGGGCAGAACCAAGCTTGTGAAGAACGGCAGCAATTGATGTGACTATTTTATGAGAAACCATTAAAGAAAAAAAAAAAAATATCATAGCCTAGTATATAGACGGACCTGTAAATGCATATAAGTATAAGTGAGCATTGAAGTTCAACTGTGAAATGATGAGCATCACTTGTTTTTTTTAGGAACCCCCCTGTTAAATGTCAATATCACAGATTATATCGGCACAGAAAGGTGAGTAGAATGCTTTACGGTTCAATATGCCATCCAGGGAGATGTGGAGGGGAATTTTGATGACATTTATAAAATGTCGTGGCCGTACCAATTTCAACCAAAACTAACATTCCAGAATTACTTGAAAAATGTGAAGACACCAATCAGGTGGCTGAGTTCAGAGATGAGATTATCGGGCTTAACAAGCAGTACATCAATTTAATCAATAGTGGCAGCCATCCCACACCATATGAGCGGAGACAGGTGAAAAATAACACGTGTAAGCTTTTCCAGGCGATGGAAAAGGCCGATTTCCAACAAAATGCCCGAATCTTTCAATTCATAGGAGAACCTGAGCCCCCGGTGACATTACTGAAACATACAGTGGCTCCGGTGGCGATGGAGCAGTTTGTTGCACAAAAAATCAGCGAAAAAAATGGAGATTTGGTGGGCATAGGCCCAGACCACGCCAGGCTGCATGTTTATATTGAAAACATCGAGAAAAGTAGGGTTTTTGGCACCAAACAAAAAGAAAATATCCCCTGGTCGGTCCATATGCAAAATATCACCAATTCAAGGGTCGTGCTCCGGTGTGACGGGCCGATTATCTTGCACAATGTTGAAGCACTGGTGCTTCTTCTAGAATGCCACCAACTTCGGATCCACGACATGAAAAACTGCCGGGTCTATGCCAGTGTAAGCAACAGCCGAGTGATTATTGAAGGTAGTGAAAACGTGACGTTTTCGGGGTTTTCCGAGGGTGAGTTGTGTGCGCCTGCGTTTGCTGTAGATGATTTTGACTGGCCAACCTCAGAGACGCTAAATCCTCACTATAAACTCGTAGCCAATGAGGATGATGAGGACGGGGATGCAAAGGAGCTACTTCAAGAATGGAAAGCCAATGATTCTTATTAATTTCGAAGTGTAGTGACTAGACAAATGTGAAGCCTTAAGAGATTATATGCTCTCTTTACCGGACATGATCTTGAAGATAGTCCAGAGAGATTGGAAGTTAAGATATGGCAATGGTCGTGACATCGCCAAAAGCCTCTGCGAGCCACTACCGTTGAAGAAAGCCAGCATCCTAGTTGTCATGCGCCGTTTAACTGTGTGGTGCCATTAGGCAGGAGCAAGGACCAGAGGTTGGATATTCTTGATTATACCGTGTTTTGTGTTATGCCTGTGGCTGCATCTTTGAGATTCGGAAACTTCTTCGGGTAACTCATTTTGCTGATATGCCTTTTCTGCAATCCCGTGGGAGTTCTAAAGTGGATTGATTGTTTCTGCCGTGAATCGCTGCGATCATATTGCCCGTTTGGTGGGGTCAGAAACTGGATATGTGTACTGCAGCGATTTCGAGTCCGAATTATAACTGAATGGTTTCATATGTTGATAAAGTGTTCTATTAAGGGTAACAAATGGCAATTATCTCTGCCTCTGGTTGGTCCCCAAAGGTGTTCAAACGTATACAGGGTCTTCTTAATAATATGGTGTGGGCTAAATTTTATGGCTCTGGTGCAGGCGTTGTGATATTATCAGAAGAAGTCAAGTGAGTGATGAAAGAGGAAATGCTGGGGGAACTGTGCATTTCTTGGGGAAGCTTTGGGATTAACATAACAATCACTATGTGCAACGGTTCCAAAGAGCCCTCCAATCGACCTTTTGATGGTCAAGAAACTATTGGAAATGCACCCCAAACCCCCCATCTCCATGCTCCACAGCTGCTATATAAACTTATATGGTGTCTAGGCAAGAGATACACGGGCGGGCTGGAAAGCTGCAACCTACGGGAAAAGTCTATGGTTTCATTTCTAAAGCTAAGGATTACAAGAGGCATGAAGTGAAATCCCCAGCCTAACATGGGGGACATACTACCCATGAGGAACACCCTGAGCGAGTTTTCGTTGTGAAAGTCCACCAGCTGTCTTTGCCATCTGGTTAACTGGTACAAAGTAATGAAGTAGAACAAAATACACTACAGAAGTGGAAGTCCATGTTGTGCATGTTGTGGCAGGAAAACCAACCAAGTAGTACTTGATCAGACGTAAGCCCACGAGCACATTCTAATACCCGTGTCCAAAGTAGGCCATTGCCACCATTGGGACGCCAGGTCATCCTGCTTTTCGTGGTCAGGAACCAAAGCTTTGTTGGTAGCCACCATGGGCAAGTTAAGCTGGATGAAGTCCTTGATAAACTTGGTTCTTGGCAATTTGAAGTCTTCTGGAGCGTCCGGCAAAGTGTCGCTTTTGTTGTTCACTTGTCCTTTTAAGGGTTCTTGAAACAAGCAAGCGCACCTTGTCTGAACCCCCCCCCCCTGTGGCAAGTGGTTACCGGTGAAACCCAAGTAACAACCCAAAACACGGGTCTTCAATCTAAACGAAGTACCCAAAGGGTGCAAAACAGGCTTGTCCTCGGGGCCAAAGTTCTCCATTATCTCAAGAAGCCAGTCGTCCTTAAGGTGACCGATAGCCATGTTACCATAACAGGCAACTTCGTACTCAGAAGTTTGTGGTTTGGACAGGAGCCTGGACGGCATGTGTGTGCAAGGTTCTGCCGGTCAACGCACGCAGCAAACCCATACGTCCTTAACATACTCAATTTCCTTGGGTGATTTGCGATCTTTGGAAGACCCAGTTGTTCGAGTCTTAGTAG
Organism: Metschnikowia lachancei; assembly: GCA_030572615.1. Classification (NCBI taxonomy): domain Eukaryota; kingdom Fungi; phylum Ascomycota; class Pichiomycetes; order Serinales; family Metschnikowiaceae; genus Metschnikowia; species Metschnikowia lachancei. The sequence continues at coordinate 6,904 of JAJMAK010000117.1, forward strand.
GTGGTAACTTGCTGGTGTTTAGAACCCTTGGGGACAGTCTGAATGTGCGAGTGAAGCAAACCACCAGTCAAACCCTGGTTCTTAAGAGTGGCAAAGGAGTGACCAATGGTAACATCACGTGGTCCACCTCCAAAGAGCCGAGCAAGTTAGCCCGGCACAAAGACGACATGTTGTCAGTTCCAGTCTTGTACAACAAGGCAAAGTGAATCTTGAAAGCCGGCAAAAACACGCACGAGGATAACAATGAGTGCAACACCACCATTCACAAACTTGCACGATAAGTCTACAACGGTATAGATACCAACCAAGGAAGTGACAAAGACGCCCACCATTTTGGAAGAGCAAGTCAAGCCAATGGCCACACCGTTAAACAAAAGTCACTTCCACAATTTACGCGTACGCTTGTGGATGTTTGCTCAGTATACAGACTTGATACTGTGAAGTACCTGTTATCGGGTTATCTTTCCAGAATAGCACTATATTGAACAGCTCTTATTTAGACTTTATCCTTTCTCGACTCGCAGTGGTTGCTGATTCACGCTTCAATGACTCCTCTCTAAATATGCTCATTCTATTAGATTCCAGTTGCATATTCAATGGATTCAATGATGATCTATAAAGCTCTTTCCCTAGTGGAAAGAGCGCCTGTTTATATTTTCCCGGAATAAGCCTTCAAAGAAGGCGACTGGGACTTATGTTAGAGACTAGAGAGTAGACGCACCTGAGACGTTGGCGATTGGGGCATTATTGCCTAAAGCGGAAGCGCAAAGAGATACTCGCGTACGTCAGTGACCGTGCATCCTGCGAGGTTTAGAGATGATACATACAATGGATCAGAGTATCACAGGATCGGACAGATACAGCCTAAACCGAAGAGCAAGGTTATAAATCCGGGAACAATGTCATAAAGCGGGGAGCGATGTCATAAAGCGGGGAGCAAGGTAGCAAGGTTCTGAAGTACATGAGAGTACCACATGTGGTCAAAATGAAACGTTCAGGTTCAAGGCGTGCGACTAAGTACGGCAAATTGCCACGTACTAGTTAGAGGTTCATTACATCCCCCCAGTCTCGTCATAAGCTATTTGGAAGGGATTAACTTCAAAATTTTGGCAATGCTATGTTCGCGAGCATAGGCAAGTGTGAGTTCTGGTGCAGTATTTGCCAACTGAAGAACGGAACTCACAAATCTCACCCTGAGGAGACTCGGCAGACGGAAGACAGCGTTCCAGAAGGCGGAAACCGGTAGCCAGTTTCCGTTGACCAATACTCTCTGTGATTTCGACCTGCGAAAGTAGGCGGCATGATGAGCTGATAGTTAGCTGGACTGATGACTGTGTCAATGGAAAGGGTCCAGCCAACTTGCAGCGAAGCTTAGGTAAAAGTTGAGAGTTATCAGCGTCAAGCTGTTTACCAAGTAGGGACAAATCAAGATAAACTTCCTGCCCAGTTTCAAAACGTTGCTCTTGGTGGCGTTGGTCGTAGTAACCTTGGCATGGTGAAAAGCAGCCTGGTGAGCAGCGAGAGCTGTATCCCGTAGACGGTCCATCATTTCCGAGACATCAATTTTTCCTACGCGGCCTCTCAAAAACGGGCCGGTCCATAATCAAGCTCCCGGTGCCTCTACTATAGAACTGGCACATACACATTCTTCGTCGTTGCAACATAAGATTGTCCATCCATCCAAGAATTTGTCAGCCCTCTCGACCGCGGCGGTGCCATCTCTTCCACCGATTTATTTGCAATCACTTAAAGAAATCGATTTGCAGGAAATTTTGAAAAGCCCCCAGTTGTGACATGACATTCTCTTTGATCCACAACTTCAGTTTAGGCCAAACTTGGACGGCGATAGACGCAGAAGGAAGAAGTCGGTCATCGACAGGTACTGGGCAGAAATCGAAGTCGAATGTGAACAGTTTTTCGAGCCAAGTATCACTTGTGGTGCCCAACTGGCAAAGATCCAAAGGTTGCCTGCTTTCTTTACTACATTGCGTGATATTTTGTTGTCTCTTTTACCCGTTAAAGATCGCGCCCTTGTGAACGAAATTATGGACATGGATCTAGTTGTACAGCAGCTATCTCATGGGTCATTTGACTTTGCCGCTATGGCACACTGGCTTGGCGAAGTATTCAAATCACATTGTGCTCCAATGAGAGATCGGTGGGTATAGCAAATGATTTGCAAATTCCAAGAAGCCGGCTCAGAAAACTCTGTGGGAAAGCTTGTTCAAGGTTTGAGGTCGATTGTTTCCATCTTAGAAGCGATGAAGTTGGATGTTGCCAACCATCAGATTCGTATTTTGACACCATTGTTGATCGAAACAGCGGTTGATTTCGAGGGAGACTATTCCAATCAACTCATTGTTCATTGCAAAATTCACATACTCGACTCGTTGAAATGGTATCACAGGGGCTACCAAAAGAAATGCGCAGACCGTCAAGACGTTTCCGTCGATGAGTATAAATCGATTCTCACTTCATTGATCATTGAGCTTCTTTCATGTCGGAACATGGCAACTGAATTTCCTTCTACTTTGGCTTTTGACCATACCAGGTTAGTCTTGTTGAGAGCCAATGTCAGAAAATTGGTGTGTGTTGTTTTTATAGAGCTGCTAGTCTTCAGGCTGAGAATATCACCAAAGTCCAGGAAGAGATTTTGGCGATTGTCACTGATGACCATGGTAATGTCAAGAACTAGGATTATGGACGAACCCACCTTCTAATTGTCGTATTTGTAATGGAAGGTACGTCAGTAGAGAATCAAAATAAAAGACGACTTAAGTAAAGAAAACTATAAAGGATTCTGGAATACCCCGTAAGTTGAGGGTATATTTCTGGTCATGTGTACTATTTCTGCCGAATTCTACCCAATGCTTCCGTCATTATTCAAAAACGAACTAATTGAGCCCTTTCACGATCTTTCGAGTCTTGTAAAGGAAAAAACAACTAGTTCTCTCTTTTCATAACCTGTATATCATCATTTATAAGTATTCCATCAGCCAACTTAACACACCAACATATACGCAACCTCTTCATCTCTATAACTTCACACCACTCCAAATCCTCTGCGTCCCCAAAATATCACCCCTCAAATGGTGTACCTGAAGAGAGGGTTCTGCTTATCAGTCAAGTCGGCAAACTCGTGGTTCTCGAGCATCTCAAATTCCCTCACCAAGTCACTGTCCATATTGGCATCTCTTCTTTTGTTGTCAAAGTAATAGTCGGCCCAAAGAATCAACATCAACACAATCACCAAACAGTTACATGCAACCATGGCAACCACTGCACTGGTGTACGAAGGAGCCTGCTTTGGAATAAACGTCTGCGGTCCAATTAAGTTTCCCACACAGTAGCCGATCAAATAGATTGCGTTCGTGGTGACCTTCTTCGTGTGTCCAGCACAGTTAGAAGCAATCAACGACAAAATAAAAATGGACGAGATCGCCAAAAGCGAAGTCATGGAGTACCCGGCAAATTGCAAGGTCTTATTCTCTGCAAACGCAAGGAAACATGTGGCCATCACCACGATACAGTAGGTGAACACCGCCCAAAACAACCGGTACGGAATGAACTTGTAGCAATAACAAATAGCAACAAGCCCAGCAATTTCCACTGCTCCAAGAGGCATACCCATCAACAAACTTTTGCCAGTACTGTAGCCCAATTTTTCTTTCAACAAGATCGAACCGAAATTGGTAAGGCCTCCGTTGGGGATATTACACAATACACCCATGGCGAAGAGGATCCAGGTTCGGCGATCCAATAACGTCTCATAGAACTGAGCTTTCTTGAAATGCTTGTTTCCAAACCCTTGCTGGTTGCCTCTAATTCTCTCCACCACCATCTTTTTCTCCTTCTCATTCAAAAACCACGCTTCGGTAGGCTTACTAGGGATGTGGAAGAAAATGGCCACCCCCAATGCAATGGTGATTACTCCGGTGATGATGAAAATCAACTTCCAGGGCGTCAAACTGAAGCTTTTCTCGTGCTTGTACACGTTGTATGCAATAGCCCCCGATCCAAGCATCGTGCCAATACCGTTTGAGGCAAACCAAAGAGCGGTTCTGAAAAACACCTCTTCTTTCTTGTACCATTGGGAAGTGATAATCATGAACGCAGGAGTGATGGAGGATTCAAGTGCCCCTAAAAGCACCCTCAAAACCACAAACCCGGGATATTGCGGCACCGAATGTAAGCAGAGAATCACTCCCCAAAGGACAATGTAGAACGACAACATCCACGTAAGTTTAAACCGCTGAAGAGTGTATGACCCAATAAATTCGTAGAAGAGATATCCGAAATAGAAGGCCGATCCAGCCCAAGAATACTGGTCGCCAACCATCTTCAAGTCCTTTCTCAATCCTAAAATAGCTCCATACGAGATTGTCTGTTTGTCCATGAATTGCACACAGTACGTTATACAAATCAACGGTAACAAGTAGAAGTCGATTTTCCTTAGCAACTTCCGATCCTCCGCGGGATCCACCTCGAATGCTGCATCAATATTCTCCGCATAAGCGACGGCGTCATCAACATCGCCGGTAATGGTGACTGGTTTACCGGTATTTGGCGAGATGAAGGTAGTAATGCCGTGTTCTTGCGACAGCACTTGTTTGATGGCCAACTCAGTGGCATCTTTTTTTTCTGATTGAAGACTCATTGGTTCTGGGGTAGATGTGAATGTTCGAGATAATTCCCCACTGCCCTCTTCCAGCGAAAAGCCCTAATTTTAAACTGCCCCATATCACCTGGTGCTTTTCCCGGGCCTAATCGGGCAACCCGATAGCTTATCGGCAAACGCGATAAGGAGATGGCGACATCAATTGTATGCCGAACATTCTTGACCGCCACATCTACTTACAACAGATTGCCGTCTGTTCAATCAAATTGCTCTACAAAATGCTCGACAAATTGCTAGACAGATTGCTCGAACTCAAATTGATCTTGTCTTTATCTGATAGACCTTGAGGCTTCTTTATTTTCTCTTCTTCTTGGCAGACCCTTTCCCGCATTTCTCGCTAGCCTTGGCTGCAAGCTTGTCACCTTAAGGCAGGCAAGACGGAGGTGTGCAGTCGCGGACTCACCACTGCATTTCCAAGCATGCAGTATGTTCGGAAAATCACCAGCAAATTCCGCGTTATGGGGCGATCGGATAATTTCCACTGCCGGAATTAAAGCGCCACACATACATTTGCTCCATGTAGCACTTCATGTCGGCTGACGATACCCAGGTGGCGTAATCTCGCGGATTCAAAAGTGAAGATTTTCCGGGCCGAGTCAGCCCATTCGCGATAGCAGCCTTATCAGGCCTTCCGCAAAAGCAGCCTTATCAGCACCAGCTTTTCCTCATCAGCCTCAATTCTTCTTTTGGCGATTATCCTTTTGTCTTCTCCGAGGCCACAGGAAGCAAAAATACTGCCTCTTAATAATTCTGTTGTGTCATGCTTGAAAAACTCCAAAGCAGCTCCCCGCGTATTGGCCATACGGCCTACCTCGTGAAAGCTGTGGCAGTATTCTTAATGGTGACATTTGGCTTTTTTGGGCTCAAAAAAACCCCGGGCACTGTTTCTTTGGAACCACACTCAAAGCCCATGTGCCAGATTCCGGGCTATGCTCGTCCTGAGAGCTTCCACCGCGATAATAGCACGTTGGTGAAGATCATGCATGATTCTCTGTTCCGAAATGCGTCTGCTGCAAAATTATCGGGAGCAGTCAAGGTCCCCACGCATGTGAGTGATACGGCTCCGTTAGTGGGGGAAGATCCGGTGTACTGGCAAGAAAAGTTTTCTCCGTTTCACGATTATTTGCAGGCGACATTTCCTCAATTGTGGCAGTTTTGTCAAGTGGAGAAGGTGAACGAATGGGGCCTTGTCATTACGTGGCAAGGCTCCAATGCACACCTCAAGCCGGTTCTTCTTAGTGCCCACCAGGATGTGGTTCCAGTCCAAGAAGCAACCATTGACCAATGGACATATCCTCCTTTTGACGGCGTTTTTGATGGAGAAATGCTCTGGGGACGTGGATCTTCCGATTGTAAGAACTTATTGATTGGCCTTTTGGAGGCGGCTGAGGAACTCCATGCCACTGGCTTCTCGCCCCAAAGAACTATCATCTTTGGATTTGGTTTCGACGAAGAGATCGGCGGTGCCAATGGTGCGCGTCATATCGGTAAATTTCTTCTAGACCGGTATGGAAATAGCGGCTTTTATGCGGTTATCGATGAAGGTGGTCAAAGTTTGGTCAAACAGGGAGACTTGTCTTTGGCGTTGATTGGCACTGCGGAAAAGGGTGCCATTAACTATGTGGTGGGACTTAACACGCCTGGTGGCCACTCGTCCGTGCCTCCAGATCATACATCCATTGGTATTATCAGTGATCTCGTGACTCGCTTTGAACGGGCACCATTTCTGCCCTTGTTTACTCCCAGAAACCCGACTTTTTATGAGTACCAGTGTATTGCCGAATATTCTAGCGACGTGCCAGCAGGTTTGGCACGTGCCGTTCGGAACTCCTCGTCCTGTCCTCGAGCAAGAAATGAAGTGGCAAAGTACATTTACAATTCCGATTTGACCAATAGGTACCTTGTCACTACTTCGCAGGCAGTGGACATTATCCATGGAGGAGTCAAGTCCAACGCTCTTCCGGAATATGTCGAGATGCTTGTAAACCACCGTATTGCTGTTGAAAGCAGCGTTCAAGAAGTGTTGGACCGAAATTTGGACCTTGTGACAGCAGTGGCCAAAGAATATGATCTTGGAGTTGAAGTAGGCGAAGAGGTTATTATTCCACGGACCAAAAACGGCCACTTCTCCATCACTAAAGGAGCTCATCTTGAACCCTCTCCGGCCACGCCCATCTACGATAAACACTGGGATCTTTTTGCCGGAAATTTGCGTCATGTGTATGAAGAGGTCTGTTCAGGTACAATGGCGGAGTTTGAAGGCTCCACTATTATCCCTGTGCCTGGTATGGCAACAGGTAATACCGACACACAACATTACTGGAATCTCACCAGACATATCTATCGGTATAGACCTGGATTGGTGCCCACAGTTCAAGCACATGCCCATGGAGTAGACGAGCGGATTGTATTTGATTCACATTTGCAAATCATTGCGTTTTATTATGAGTATCTTCAATTGATTGACGCAGTTGAAGATTAGACTACCGTGATGTTAATGGGATGTGTGGAACCTGGTATGGAGGGTGTCATTTTGGCGAGTTTGTAAGGGTGTATGGATAGTATCAAGGTGGAAGGGTCCATTGATGATTTTCACTGTCCGTTGCACATGACCATCTGTGGAAAGTGTTTCTCGGATGGAAGATGGTTTAATGCCTAGGTTTTGGCAGAGATAGCTCTTCACAAGGTCCAGTATTATCGTGAATCCCGTATAGTACATAGCTTATTCTGTTTCCCGATTCTCTTTATGGGTTTTTGTTGAGAGAATGAGCAACAGTGTCTTTTCGTGCTGCTCGGGTGTTCGCCACTCCGGAATCCAACTGAGCTACTGAAAGTTCTTTAAAAAGAATACCTTTGACTGATACTGCCTTTGTATGCAAGCGACTCATGGGTACAACTTCAAGTATGAACCCGATCGGTTAGTGTTGACGTTTATCTCTTGGTTTGTGAGTATGTGAAAAGGCCGAGTAAGCTTTTAATTATGTCAGATGATACCAAAAATGATTGACATAGAATAATTTTCATTCAAAGAGCGGACTTCGAAAAAGCAGCAGAAAAAAGTGTGAGGATATCACGTGGTAGTTTCGAATTTATTAGGAATATCCTGTTAATATGTTGGATAAATGTGACCAGACACATTGTTTTTGAAGATCTCCACGCAATCATAAATCTTTGCCTAGTGTGGATGGAATATTCATGGCCTTGGTGCATCGGATACTCATCCTGAATGCCCAAACAAGAGACTGTCCAGGCAGGAGGGGGGAAACCCGCAAATAAACGTCATTCAGTATAGTGAACACTTGAAGATTTGACTCGACATAAAGCGTGCGATTCACGTTACTTGGGTTGAAGCATTTTGCTAACAAGAAGACCTGGTCTTGACATCTGAGTGTAGCAGGAACTTCAGGCTACCGGAACCCCTTCCGCAGTGGTTTATCGATCAAGGTTATTAGCAAAAGGCAATTGTTTTTAAAGAAACAATTGTATCACGGGACTCCTCTGTAAAAACGACGCCAAAATATATGAATGTTTCTAGTGACAACATTGTATCCGGAGAGTAGTACCCCTGCCCTTATCTTCTTTTATTCCAATCTAATGTCCTTGGATCACTTTTTGGGGAAACAAAAGAACAAAGATTATTGTGTCTCGCTGACACGGTTTGTTCCCCGTTCCTTTTTGTGGCTTTGAGCCGGCTACTTGCGCCCAAAAGGCTCCAACCCAAACCAGTGTGAGTCATATTCTCCATCCTCAAGGGCCAAGGAGCCCCTGATTCTTGATAGTGTGTTTATACCCCTCACTAAAACAAACAAATATTTTGTATCTCGACTCAGGGAAAAAGGGGCACCATGCCTCGAAAAGACAACATAATTCAAATACAGGATAAAGATAACTAGATAAAACAAAACGAAAAGAAACTCACACTAAAAGAAACTCACACGAAAAGAACCCAATCAACTATGTGTCAGTAAGAACATGACCACCCGCGTGGACCCTTTTCCTTTTTATCGAGGGGATCTGAGGAAGTAAGTGATCAAAAATGATAAATTCCCAAACCCATAAGAACACCCCTTTTTAACACCCCTTTTGGCTTCTACAAAGAAAGAAAATCTTCCTGGAAATTTGTGGGTGAAGACAACTTTGATTGTTGGAGTGAAATAGTTGCGCCATCAAAAGACTGATCGGTTGCATGAACAAATGCTGCAAAACTGCCAGGGGCTCCGCAACAATAATTCTGGAAACAAGCGCGATATTCTCTGCATTTACTTGCGTATCCATCTATAACCGCGAGTTACCGGCACTAGCCGTTCCGGCCGATCCACCGATAGTGCCGATGATGCCGATTGTCCAGCGAAAGAGCGTCATGTCCCCGCGAGTACCCGCGAGTACCCGCGATGCTCCGTCATTACCCGGCACTATCCGCGCTTAACCGCACCTCCACCTGTCAAACCGTTCCTACCCAGGTAACCAGAGCAAAAGCCCTGCTTAGCAAAGCACCCACACTGCATTGCAGAATGATTTCTATTTAAGCACAGGATATTTCCTGACATGTTTCCGAGTATTCATTGATTTAAAGGTCATTTAAAAATCAGAAATCTTGCTTCATCTTTACACCAACTCTTTGTGAAACAGAAACCCACACCCCAAAATTTTACCATGGCTCCAATCATCACTAGACTTTCCTCAGAAGAACCAGCCGCACGTGGCCCTTCCGAAGAACATATTCTTTTGGGAGAATATCTCTTTCTCAGAATTCATCAAGCAAACCCTAAAAGCCGCTCCATTTTCGGAATTCCTGGTGACTTCAACTTGGCTTTATTGGAGCACCTCTACTGCGACTCGGTGGCTGCAAAAGTTGAGTTTGTTGGTTTCTGCAACGAGCTCAATGCCGCTTACGCTGCTGATGGATACGCTAAAATCACCGAAGGCTTGAGCACTTTGATCACCACCTACGGGGTTGGGGAGCTTTCTGCACTCAACGGAATTGCTGGTGCATTCGCCGAGTACGCTCCAGTGTTGCACATTGTGGGAACAACGTCCACCAAACAAATCAGCCAAGCCCATGATGCTGACGCTCTGTCGGTGAGAAATATCCACCATTTGGTGCAAAACAAGAACTCCTTGGCTCCTCCCAACCACGATGTGTACAAGTCTGTGGTGGAGAGCTTTTCCGTGGCACATGAATCCTTGGACGCCGATGCGCTTTTGAACTTGGAGAAAATCGACAGAGTCTTGACCACCATTATCCAAGAACGAAGACCGGGATATCTCTTTATCCCCAGCAATGTTTCCGACATCAAGGTTCCTAAAAGCAGATTGGCACAGCCATTGGATTTGAACGAATTGAACAACGAAGTATTGTTGGCCGACTTTGCTCTGAGAATCTTGGCCAAATTGTATAAGTCTGAGAAACCTTCTGTGATGGGCGACGCGTTGGCTGATCGTTTCGGTGCACAAGCTGCGTTGGACTCTTTCGTGGAGGAAATGCCATCGAACTTTGTCAAGTTGTTCAATACCCCTTTGGGCAGAAATATCGACGAAACCTTGCCCAACTACGTGGGTGTGTACAGTGGTCAGTTGTCTTCGAGCCCGGAGGTTATCGAGGCTCTTGAAAGAAACACGGACTTCTTGTTGACTCTCGGCCACTCCAACAACGAGATCAACTCCGGCACCTATTCTGCTAACTACAGTCAAATAGCTGACTACGTGGAGGTGCACCCCGACTACATTTTAATTGACGGAGAGTATGTGCTTATCAAGAACACGCAAACCGGAAAGAGGGAATTCTCTATTGTTGACTTGATTGAACGTCTTGCTTCTGAGTTCAAGGCCACCAGACTTGCCCACAACGATGGTAAGGTGAACAATATCACTTTCAAGCCCGAACCCAAAAAGTTCTCTTTGCAGGACGACGTTCCAGCAGAAGTGATCACGCAAAACAAATTGACCGACTTCTTCAACCTGTACTTGAAGCCGAACGACATCTTCATTGTCGAGACGTGCAGTTTCCTTTTCGGTATTGCAGACATTCGGTTCCCCAAGGGCGTAAAGTTCTTTGCGCAGAACTTTTATGGGTCTATTGGATATGCTCTTCCCGCCACTTTCGGAGTTTCCAGGGGAGAAAGAGACTTGGGTTCCAATAGAAGAGTTGTTTTGGTGCAAGGAGATGGATCTGCACAGATGACCATCCAAGAATTGTCTTCCTTCTTGAGATACGAGACTCAGACGCCAGAGATTTTCCTCCTCAACAACGAAGGATACACAGTGGAGAGAATCATCAAGGGTCCTACTCGTTCGTACAATGACATTCAAGACGCATGGCAATGGACTGAGTTTTTCAAAGTTTTTGGAGACAAGAACGGCGAAAAGCACCAGGCCGAAAAGGTCAACACTACAAGCGAGTTGGAAAGTCTTATTGGACGCAAGGCCAGCTCGAAGATCCGTCTCTACGAGCTCAAGTTGACCAAGTTAGATGTTCCTCAACGTTTCAGGAATATGCTTGGGTAAGGTTGCGCAATTACGGAAGGTGATAGATTATAATGTAGATAGATATGTGTGTTTATTACAGTGAACATAATGAACGGAAAAAACCGTTAAATACCCCAAAGGAGGCCGTTCAGTGTTAATGATGTATTCATGACAAATACAGTAGAGGCCGAGCTGTCCCAAATAAAAGGAGCAAAGCCTTAAAGGATTTAACTATTTCATGAATAACTGCTATAAAGCAGCACGATTCACATTGACGGAAGGGTCATAAGGTGCATAAGGGATGGCGTTTTCAATTAAGTGATTTCTAAAGATCTTAAGGTTTTAAATATAATTCCTACTCTGGCTTAATACCCACCAGTTAAATATATGAAATCCCTGACTTTCATTATACAAGACCAGTGGTGATTAGAATTAGTACAATGCTAAATTTAGGGAAATATATTTTCAGCTATAATTTGATGTTTTTACTATTTACTAGATGTCGATATTGACTCGGGCCAAACTTTAGTAAAAATAAATTTCCTAATATATCTGATATATGTATAAAACTAGGCTATGACCAGGTGGTTCAGCCCTCGCTACAAGCAACGACTGGCGGGTTCACATGGAATCGGCATAGACCGGGCTTAGGCCTAGGCACGATTTGGAGGTACCGAGGTATAGAGACTAACAAAGGAGCACTTTCGAGGCGAAGCACCGGCCCAAACAATGAGTATCTTCGGGAGAGTGGCGTCGTTCATTACGAGAGTGGCGCCTCTTAGCAGGGAGAGCCACACCAGTGATTAGTTGGTGCATTGTATAGTATACTGAATGGCAGCCGATTGGCTAACGAGCTCCCAAATCAGCATAGACTCGTGCAAGAAAGAGAAGTATTTCTCGAGATTATCGTAAACTTCATCAACCGAGGGTCTCATCGTCATGCTATCTAGGACCAACTCGTTATTTCTTTCATTAGAACCAGTAGCAAACTCCTCTTTATCGAAGCCAAGAATATCCTTATCTGATGTTTTAGGCCCACCCACTTGGAGTGCTTTGAAAAAAATATCGTCATCATCAGGATGTAGTGGCGGTAGCAGCTGTTGCGGGCGCAGCCGTGGTCTTAACTTTGGAACGTGCCTGGGAGCTGCGAAAGGAATCAATGATATCATTTGAAAACTGGTACATATCAGACCGTGTTGATCCAGGCAGAGCACCCAAGTTGCTCGTGCTCTTCTTCTTGCTTATCTTCAAGGAGTTTGAAGCAGTGGGAGGCGGCAGTGCTTTTCGACGAGGAACAAAACTTGCCCCTTTCTCTAGATCCATCCCCGATGATAAAGCACGAGTGGAGCGCCTACCTGTTTTCATGCTTGCACCTGAAGAAGAAAGAGCCTTCTCATCTTTGTACGCATGGATAGTTGAAGCAGAAATAGGAGAAACGGAGGCGCCCGTGACCGAAGAGGAGTAGATGTTGGGAATCAAGCGCGGTACTTTACTCTCATTTGGATTCAATCTTCTGTTATCAAACTCAATCTCTCTCCCCTCCCTTCTAACCACGGTGAAAGATGAAGCAGACAGCTTACAATTAGCCAGATTCTGTTGCTGGGAGTCTAGATCATAGGGTGGCGCCAAGAACGCCGGCGGCTGGTGGTACTGATGAGAGGAAGTCCACGTTTGTTAAAAGCAGGCACTGTTGAGTTTGTCAGTTGCAACCTTTTCAGTTGCGGCATTTATAGATTGAATGGGTATGAGCCACTGGGTGTCCGGTCCAGCGCCCCAAACAGAGGCAATGGCGGCATATCTGAGTCCTTCATAAACCTATTCAGGTACTTGAAATTCATGTAGTCCACATTTTTATCACTGGAAAGTTGAAGCATGTCGAATAACACCCGAGACACGCTGAGTTGCCCCAAAACGGCGAAAAACGCCAGCATACGGGTCAGATATCATTGCCGTAGTCGTAAGTTTCTCGTGATTTTTGGAAATTTTGAAGCCAGCACGAACCTCCATTGCTAGCCCCATGGCACCCCAAACAACATATGGACAATACAAAGCGGCGTGCATTGAGAAAGAGATATAGGAAGTAAATTGCTTTCAAAAGTAATTGCACTTGTGGTAACGCTAGAAGGTCGAACGACGTTGCCAACTGTTCTCGGACCCCAACGACATTACAACAGACATTGCAACCCAAATTCAAAATGCTTGCAACCGCTCCCTTGAACTGACTGATTTTGATATCATTGAAATAGATCGGGACGATGAAAGTACGCTGAAGAGGATTCTACCCAGTTGCTGCTCATTTGTTTAGATGAAGACTGCACGAACGATTAAGACAAGTTATCCTTTTCTTGTATTTGTGTTATCCCGTTACAAGTATTCCCAGACCAGTGAAGGACCATGGTTGGAAGGTGATACTTTGGTGGGTGCAAATTGTGTTCTTGGGACAGGACTGAATAATTCTGGGGTTATCCTTAACTTCATAAGTAAATTCCTGCTGATATTTTGAAAGAAGAGTAGGCAGTCATTCCCGCATGCTATACCTCCGTTGACTTGCACCAGGCAAAATGGGTTTGCCACTCACGCTGAACCCTTTAAAAATTATACAAAAGTTGGTGTAGAAAGCCCTTTTTACGGAACTTAATCACCGTCATATCAACCTATAGTGAATTCTTGAATACGAAACACTATGCTGCTTGATTGTCTGGATGACGAGGGTCTTACTAATGTGACAAGAACGCATTCTAACTTTTTCAACTAGAAACTTTAATTATTTCTACATTTATAGACGACTACTTTTAAATCATACAACTAATTCACCAAGCAAGCATAAACTTAATATTTCCTAATTAGGAAGGGGATTTGTTTATATGCAAGAACGACCTCGTTAACGCCATAAGCCGGACAAATTTCAGGCAAGAGATCAATCCGGCTTACAGAGGTACTTTGTATGTGAAAAATCTTCCCCCATTAATACATTATTTGAATTTCTCCAAAACTTTATTACAAAACAAGTCGTTTTTAAAGATATATTCCAAAATGAATAGAATAACTTCGCACGTGACAAAACTGCCTGCATTCGTGGCAGGCCAACAACACGACGTCATAACGAACGCGGCCCCAAATATTGGGGCCATGGCAAAGAAAAAAACCCTGCCCTCCACCCCCACTGTGTCCAAGAAAATCCTGAATACACCACCAAACCCCTCTCTCTCTCTCTCAATATTACTTAAATTAAAGAATCCCGGCTTCAATTTAACAAAGCGAAACTTTAGAAAATGTAAACATTCTTCATCCCCAACGCATGCCCTCAAGTTCAACCTTGGCCGAAAATACGTCCCGTTTTCCCACGTGACATGTCCTAATCAGTGCCCGCGGTGTCCAATAGGAACAGTGAGAGAAAAGGTTGCGAAGAATGGAAGATCAAAAAGAGCATCAAAAAAAAGCCCGATCTATCAGAATCAGGTGACAATCATAATGCTGGAAATGCTTTATTTGGGCGGTGCAAACACCATTTGCAGTTGACAATGTCCGTGATGAAAATCCCGAAAACTCCCCCTTATAAACTTTACATGTGATTTCATTCCGATTATTCCGATTTCATTCCTGTACGGATTTGACACTTCTGAATTAGAACAATAGGTCCATGTAATACAGGTGCCAAATACTGGCAGTGAGCCTGTGAGGTAAGCACTCATGGGAGTCATACAAAAGATCCTATTCCACAGCTATCAACAAAAAACAAAAGAAATCATCAAAAAAATCATCAAAAAAATCAAACAATAAAAGGGTGAAAAGGTGAAAAGGTAAAACGGTAAAACGGTGAAAAGGTAAAAAGTGTCCCCCACACATTTTCTCGTGGTGCCGGTGCTCACGCGGCCCGAGGCTGTAGCTGTACCCCACACATGGGCGTAGGAAACCGTCGCGGCATGCCAAAAATGCCCTCTATATAAACCAGTGCACAGGGTGAAATTCCCTCTTTCCTTCATTCTATCCTTCATTCCACCCTTCTCTCTCCTCTTCAGCTATTTTTTCATCTTTTTGGAAATTCCCAGGAAACACAAAAGCACCTATCTGACCATGCCCTCGGTGTTTTCTCCTGCATCCTCGGACTCTGTGTTCAAGTCTCCGAGTGAAAGTGGTGTCTCGTACCAAGATATTCTCCATAACCATGTGCCCCTTCGACACTTTGCCAATGCAAGTGCTGTTCCTGGCACCGCCCAAAAGGGCTACTCGGATGTTTTCCGGAGCGACGCTGTGCCCCAAATCAAGAAATTCGTGTTTCCAGAGCTCAACACTTACGACGCATTGTGGCGCAATGCCGTGGCTCTTTTTGCCCACAAACCGGCGTTGGCGTCGCGCCCATACGACTATAAAACTGGGCTTTCCCAGCCCACGTATGTATCTTCGACCTTTGCTGACGTTGACCAGCAAAAGCGCCATTTTGGAGCGGGTATTCTCCATGTACTCCAGCATAGTCCGTATAAAAACGTAGGGATCGAAAGTCACGGCAAAATCGATTCCCACTCCCTGAGATCCCACTCCTATAATGCCAACGACCTCTCCTTCGTCTTGACCATTTTTCTGTCCAACAGAGCCGAGTGGGTGGTGACGGACTTGGCGTGTGTGGCGTACTCCATAACCAATACGGTATTGTACGATACCTTGGGGCCCAATGCATCCGAATACATCTTAAATCTTGTGGAATCGCCCATCGTGGTCACCTCAATCGGCCACATTGAAAGCATTCTTCGTTTGAAGGAAAAAAACCCCAAGGACTTGGATGCTCTCATCTGTGTGGTGTCTATGGATCCTCTAAACTGTAGATCGGAGGCCGAGGCCCGTGCGCTCGTTGAGCGGGCCCGCAACTGCAAAATTGAACTCTACGACTTTGCCCAGGTTTCCGGTATCGGCAAGATTTTTCCCCGCCCCGAATTGCCCCCTGCACCGGATTCCGTATATACGATTAGCTTCACCTCGGGTACAACTGGCTCAAGGCCCAAGGGCGTGGTTTTGACTCATGAAACCGCCGCTGCAGGAGTCACATTCACCATCTGCAACGTTCCCCACCTTAAGGATGATGTGGAGATTGTGTTTTTGCCGTTGGCACACATCTTTGAGCGCCAGTCTTTGGCCCATAATCTCACCACAGGAGGCATGTGTGGGTTCCCGCAAATGAACGGCACCCCTCAAACGTTGCTTGAAGATCTCCGTATCTTAAAGCCAAAACACATGTCCAATGTTCCACGAGTATACACGAAGTTAGAAGCAGCCATCAAAAACGCCACCATTCACCTGGATCTGCCACTCAAAAAGACGATTTTCTCCCATGTGGTAGAAACAAAAATGGCAAGACAAACCGCCGATGGTGTCAAGGGCTCCCATTTCGTCTACGATGCGCTTTTCATCAAAAAAGTGCGCAAGTTGTTGGGCTTCGAAAATATGAACCATTGCATTACCGGACTGGCGCCCATTTCGCCCCTGACCATCAAATTCATGAAGGCTGCACTTAACATCGGCTTCTCTCAGGGTTACGGCTTGACTGAGCTGTTTGCAGGCATGTCTTTTGGTGACTCCAACGAAAAATCTGCCGACAGTTGTGGTGCCCCTGGTGTCACGTGTGAAATACGAGTCCGGGAATTGCCTTCCATGGGCTACACCTTGGACGATCCACGGGGTCCTATGGGAGAGTTACAGCTCCGTGGGCCTCAGATCTTTAGTCATTACTATAAAAATGAGGAGGAAACCAAGAAGAGCTTTGATGGTGAATGGTTTTCTACCGGTGACGTGGCTCGAATCGATAAATACACCGGCCGCATCTATATCATCGACCGTGTCAAAAACTTCTTCAAGTTGGCCCAGGGAGAGTACGTGACACCAGAAAAGATTGAAAACGTGTACCTCTCGTCAAACTCCATTCTCACCCAGTGCTTTGCCCACGGAGATTCTACCCAGAGTTTTTTGGTTGCGGTGGTTGGTGTCGACAAGGAAAAAACCATGACGTTTTTAAGAAAACATTGTGGCTCGCCAGTATCGGCTCTTGCACTGGATGAGGCGGTTTTGAAGGAAATCAACAAGTTGGGTAACCGGAGATTGCTTCTCGGACTTTTGAACGAGAATGTGGAGGGATTGTCTGGGTTTGAAAAGATCAAGAACTTGTACGTGGAGTTCGAGCCATTGACGCTTGAAAGAGACGTCATCACACCCACCGTTAAGCTTAAGCGCCCTATTGCAGCCAAGTTTTTTAGGGCGCAGATTGATGCCATGTATGAGGAAGCTAATGCTAAAGCAGCACCAAAGCTTTAGCGACATTCTTTGTCGGTATGATTGCATTCCTAATTTGAAGTGCCTCAACTGAAATTCGTCATACTTGTTAGACGTATTGATGTGGATATTTATTCAGGAAGGACTATTGAATACTGAGTAGCCCCTCATTGAGTGTTCTAAGAATATCACAGAACTGATCTCTTAGGTTAAGAATACCACACCACCTGTAAAATGCCTAACGATGTATTGATTAGGTGAAGAAGCGGGTAATTAATTGACCAAATTAATTAATGTATCTAACTGGCATTCAAAAATAATAAAAACAATCCGTGTTCGAAAAACCCTGAACTATCCCAGCAAGAAGATGAATTCTCTTAGCCCAGAATTTAAATCATCTTGTCGAAAAATGTATATCTGCCCTTGGCGTCACTGGAGAAGATCACCGACTTAATTGAAGATCTGTTAATCATTTTCTCAAAGCACGAACTTTTAAAGTGACGATAATTAATTTTGAAGTGAATGCATTTTTTTTTATTGCAAAAAGGAAATTTATCACAGAGATTTATCACACACATTTATCACACACATTTATCACACACATTTCACTTTTGGGTTACGAGACATCACTTTTTTGCGGGGCCAGTTCATGGTTTGCGGGACACGAATTATTTCTGGAAACCCGATTACCAATACCATTTACCATAAACCTGAGATAATTTCAGCTTTCCCATGAAGAGAGTTAGTGTAAATTAATTGGAACTAATCAACTTTTATGTGTTTTTTTTTTTTTTTGATGTCTTTTTATTAACAGTACTTCAACACATTAAAGTAATTCATGTGCGATTTCGCACCATTGTTCAAGTTTTTAGAGAAATCATAATTACCTCAAAATGCATCAATTTATCTGATTTCACAACTTTCAACTAAGAAAATGTAAGAATCTTATACAAGGTAAGAATCTTATACAAGGTAAGAATCTTATACAATGTAAGAATCTTATACAAGGTAAGAACCTCAAGCAATTGCTTCAATGATAAAGAATCTTTCAACTCGTCGATTGTGTGAGTTACACTGGGGCAGTTCCTTGTTATAAGGATGTCGCAATGTCGTACGCCGCACGGTATTAGTAGGGTGTCGATTGGTGGATGGATTATTGCACATCCCTTTTTGAGTGTTTCTAAACGACTTAAGGACTTAAAAAAGAAGCTTGAATCAATGCACTTACTTTCTATAAAACCAAATAAAATCAAAATTTACTAGTGAATCCTGAACTAGACGCAAAACTGGTTAATACACAACCTGATATGTCCTAGAATTATTCCTCCCGCGCTTGAAATCTGGACACCACACCACTAAGGCAAGAATACTATGTAACGTTGGACTGCAAAATTCAATGCCTTAAGTCCAAAGTTTACATTTCTGAGATTTCAGTCTCCTCAGTTTCATCTTCACTTTGCCGGGGCTATTGCTTAAACGGACTTTAAATCATTGGATAGAGAAAACCCGTATTCTTCCTTGGTGTGGGCGCGGGCTGTTCCATCACAGTGATGTTTTAGACTCTACATGATAGACCATTGGCTTTTTTTATGAATAATTGAATCTGATTTGAGAGACACTCAGTCCTAAAACGCTCTATTTTTCCATTGTCAGCGTTACTTCCCAATTGGTAGGAATACCTACCCGCCCACTACCATCTGGATACATCTCATCACATGACCAGAGTCACGTGTACACCTCGCAAATACCAAACTTCTCCAAGACCATCAGACACCACACACTCACTTTCGCATACTGAGAAATAAACCCTCATCACATCAACAACACAACCCCCAAGACAAATGGTATGTCTACAAATGGCAAAAACAGCTCAAATACCCTCTACCCATGCTTTCTTACTAACAACTCCCCATAGGCTTCTACTATAACCACGTCGTCCACACAATCGCGCGACTTGAATGGACTCTCGTTGATTGCATCTCACTCGCACATTTCAGGCTTGGGTCTTGATGACAATTTAGTCCCTAAAGAATCCGCCCAGGGCATGGTTGGCCAGCTTAAGGCCAGAAGGGCAGCCGGTCTTATTTTGAAGATGGTTCAGGTGGGCCAGATTGCTGGCCGTGCCGTGTTAATTGCCGGCCCGCCATCCACGGGAAAAACCGCCATTGCCATGGGTCTTTCGCAGAATTTGGGCCAGGACGTCCCATTCACAGCCATCACCGGGTCAGAGATCTTCTCTTTGGACCTTTCCAAGACCGAATCTTTGACACAGGCTTTCCGTAAATCCATCGGTATCAAGATCAAGGAGGAAACCGAGATCATCGAGGGAGAAGTGGTGGAAATCCAGATTGACCGTTCAATAACTGGAGGCCACAAGCAGGGTAAGTTGACCATCAAAACAACCGACATGGAGACCATCTACGAGTTGGGAAACAAGATGATTGAGGGCTTGACCAAGGAAAAGGTGTTGGCCGGTGACGTGATTTCCATCGACAAGGCCTCGGGCAAAGTCAGTAAATTGGGAAAATCTTTCGCTCGTGCGCGTGACTACGATGCCATGGGGCCAGAGACAAAGTTTGTCCAGTGCCCCGAGGGAGAGTTGCAAAAGAGAAAGGAGGTGGTGCATACGGTGTCGCTCCATGAGATTGATGTGATCAACTCCCGTCAACAAGGCTTCCTTGCGTTGTTCTCGGGTGACACCGGTGAGATTCGGTCCGAGGTACGTGACCAGATTAACACCAAGGTGGCCGAGTGGAAAGAGGAGGGCAAGGCTGAGATTGTTCCTGGTGTGCTTTTCATCGACGAGGTGCACATGTTGGATATCGAGTGTTTCTCATTCATTAACCGTGCGTTGGAGGACGACTTTGCGCCAATTGTGGTGATGGCCACCAACCGTGGAGTTTCTCCTGCCAGAGGCACCAACTATAAGTCTCCTCACGGTGTTCCAATGGACTTGTTGGACCGTTCCATCATCATTCACACCTCCAACTACTCTGCAGATGAGCTCCGCACGATCTTGTCTATCCGTGCAGCAGAAGAAGAGGTTGAACTTACGGGCGACGCGTTGGCTTTGTTGACGAAGATTGGTGAGGAAACCTCGTTGAGATATGCGTCCAACTTGATTGCGGTGTCGCAACAGCTTGCGGCCAAAAGACGTGCTGAAAGCGTCGACTTGGCTGACGTTAAGCGGGCATACACACTTTTCTTGGACTCATCGCGGTCGGTGCAATTTGTCTCTGAGTTTTCGTCGCGTTTTATCGACGATGACGGTAATGTGACGCTCAGCACTAAGTCTGATGAAGATAAGATGCAAACGGATTAGGGGGCCATCCAAGCATGAAGAAAAGTATACACACCAACGTATTATAAAAAATGTATATTATAGCAAAAACAATGGAATGCAGTGAAGAGGCAGAAAAAAGACATAAAAAGTAAAACGATGTATGAGAAAGTATATAGGAGTATGTAGAAGTGTATTATCGATAAAAGGAAAGTGGATATCCAGCCAAAAGGTCAGAAGGCCAAATCCCAACCTTCTTACGTGCCCTTGGTGTTCAAAATCAAGGCAATGATCAAGCCATACAAACCCAAAACCTCGGCGAAAATCAAAATCAACACTATTCCCACAAACAACCGTGGTTGGTGCATGTATTGTCTCACACCTTCGTCACCAACAATGCCAATGGCGTATCCAGAAGCCATGCATGCAAAACCCACCGAAAGGCCACAGGCCAAATGCATGATTCCTTTGAAAAGCGAGTATTCCTCGGCAGGGTTCAAGCCTCCGGCAATCAACACCGAAACAACAAGCCCGTAGACCGACAAAATACCCGACAACACCACCGGAATCAAAGATTTCATGATAAGTTCGGGTTTGAAGGTACCGATACCGGCAATACCAATGCCGGACTTGGCCGAGCCAATGGCTGCTCCAACACAAGAGAAGATCATGGATGCCGCGCATCCGGCGAGACCCAAGAAAGGCGCAAAGAGCGGCGCGAGCTCGTCACTTGTGCTCATTTTGAGGTTGGTTAAGGTGGAAAATTACGTGGGGGGTGATTTTACTGGTTGGACATGTATGGCGGAAACGTTGTTGCGTATCTCCAGTGCGCGGTCGTGCGCGAACCAAGATTGTGCGAGGAATCAAGGGTTAGCAAAATGTATTGAGTTTGTGAGATTGTGGATATTTATTTGGTGGGAGTTGTTCTTGGTGTTAATGGTTTAGCTGAGTACTAGTTTTTTTTAAAAAAAATAGTGAATGGGGGCTGCGTTCATTGGCCTTGTTTATTACTGATATCTGGTCTTCGTGCGGCGTCCGCACCCTGCTCACGTGATGTAATAATATATTAGGTCTCGGGGAGACTTTCTGAAGGGTCATTTTTTTATCACATAGGGTCGTTAGTTCAATTATGCGAGATTGGGATTATGTGGGCCAGCGTGACGGAATCTAGATTATTTGAAAAGATTGGTGTCTTTTCTTATATTTCTTTTTAGAATCATACCATTTTGTGTGTCCTTATGGGTCGTGTCTTGACCGACACCGATAAGAAGGAAGGATCATGAGGAATGGATAAGAAGCAAAAAAATGGTAAGATTGACGGAGTGCTCGTGAATAAAGGGAATGGTCCATAATATTAAAAAGCCGTACTAAGTATAGAATTATAGACCAGTACACCGGGAAGTATCCTCCTGGTGAAAGCAGATAAAATCAAAGGTGGACCATACCTCACAAGGTACATAGCATGGGGAAGCAGTTAATTAAGGTTGTATCAAAATACATGTTATCATGCAGTTGTGTGTTTCTTATCACGAACGTTTGGAATGGAATGAAAGGGAAATGGTTGAGTACTGAGCATATAGATAAGGTTTGGGAAAATTGTCCGACCGGTAGCACATGTACAGTTACGATAGCAAAGATCATTCTTATTATTGTTTGACTTTGCTAAGTAGAGCAAGACTATTAGAGAACATGGATTTCCATATTAATTTTTGCTCTGTGCACTATGTGTATGCTAAATTTAGCCAGAGTTATGAATCTGTTAACAATGAATCTTTGCCATTTTCGAAGCAAGTTTGGAGACTATAATAGTTAAAGACCAGCTAAGTCCAAAAAGAAGCTCCTGGTAAATAAGAAAAGGAATGAAGTATGAGGCTGAAATATGTAGGTCATAAATGTCTGGTGTCATCCTGTCGGGTTCTTTTGCAATTATAGTGTCAGATGGTAAGAAGTGGGTTTGGTTACGGACTAGAAATCGCCGAATCGAATGAGAATGCTTCGGGTCATACTTCATAACGGTAATATCATTGGAGAACCGACAAAGGAAACCCGATAAGGAAGAAACATCCGAGAACATTTCGGAAAGAGAGAACCTGAAATCAACTACCATCGTAATAGTCTTGGATTTAGGAAAGGTATGTGGTCTAAAACAAGGATATATCTTCTTTATAGGGATAACTTTACTTGTTCAGTTACCACTAGATGGATTCTTTTCCGATTTTGGATCTGATTTTGTTTTAATTCCCTTAGAATTGATTTATTTTTCGATTCTGCTATCTGAAAGCCTGTAACGGTACAATATAACTTATTTATCTGGATTTGATAAAGTGTTTAGAGAAGCACGTACACTATCGGAAGTGAAAGAACTTAGACTTACTGGTATTGTATCAGCCCTATTTTCTTCCCACTACAAAATAACGAAAAATAGAAGGCTTTTAAAACCTTAATCATATGATTTGAACGAAATTTCCAGGTGAACCCAACTGAATCTGCCCGTATAATTGAAAAAGTCGAGCCTCGCAGATTTAATTACCGTCACAAGACATATTTCTTGAAGACTTCCTTGGACTCGAGGTCACTTAGAATAACTCAAAGTCATTATTAATAATCAAAAAACAAAACTTCTTTAAATGTAATTCAATCACATTCGAGTTAATCTAAAACATCGCCGTAGAGGTTCACCCCGTTATAGCAATACGCTGGGCAACACTCCGCGACATCCCAAGGCAGCCGGGCCTCCACCATCGTAAAAGGTTGAAAGTTCAGAAGTAAACCCATCTGACGCGCCCTACACACCCGTACCTCCCCACACACCCAAAACATCAACACACGTCTTCAACACCACAAATAAATCCTAACACAACAGGAAAATATTCAAGTAGACCCCCCATTTCTGCCCTTTTCATGAGTGCTCACGAGCATTTCACCAAAATCCTGCTTACAAAGCAGGAATTGGCCCATGTGTACAGGCAGTTTTTCTATGCGTCGCAGGCCAAAATCAAGCAGATGCTTCCTGGGTGTACACCCCACGATGAATTCCTGACACAAATCCAAAACACCATTAGCAAGCATCTCGAGCGGACTTTCGAGATGGCCAAACACGCCATGGTGGTGGATGGGCGGGATTTGGCCGCACACGACGTTTCTGTACACGACCTTCTTTCCATCCAGGACAGGCACGAAGTGGTGCCTTTTGATGTCGAACTCAACCAAGAATTACGTGATTTGGTGGAAACTGTCGAGGAGGAAACAACAGAGGTGACACGGCTTCGGCGTGAGTTACCCCAACAGGCACGTGACACGTATGTGCAATTGGTGATGGCGACGGATGAGCAGGTCACGGCCATAGTCAAGGAGACACTAGAAAGTGCAGAAAACGGCGAAAAAGAGAATGCTAACGCTGAAGTTTCTGAAACTCCAAACCCCCTGTCGGAACCAAAAACGACCCCAGGTGTCATTGCAGACGAGATTACCGAAGACGACGAATTTGCAACTGAACTTGCACTGGCGTTGGCGTCAGAAACCTCGCCTATTCCAAGTATAGATGTGGTAAAGACGCGCTTTCTGGAGAGCATTGCTGATTTATATGCGTTAAAGAAGGAGGTTCTGCATCTTAATGGAAAGTTTTCCAGTTTGAACGAAACCGTCAGTGTTTTGATGGACTTGTATGAGAAACTGAAGGACGAGCCACGGGTATACGATTAGGTGGTTGTGGATGGTGCAAATAAGGTTCTTGAGTGATGCATGCTTTGTTTTGGGTGTTTGCGTCTTTTAAAGATTTAATTATTCTTTCTTTGCAGTGGTTTTGGTGATTTCAGATTCAATTTGATGTGAGTTTTATGAGGTTTACCGCGTTGTTGGAAACTCCAATCCCATACTCAGCACAGTGCTCTTTTCAAAAGAGTATCATTCTTCAGGTGAACCATGGTCGCCTTCCATCGTACAGCCTGCCAGGATAAGTATTGAAGCCTGCGAGCAAGCCATATTGCTATGCTCCGACGCAAAACTTACAGAATAACGTGCTGCAGAAAAGTCTCTTCTCTTGTATGCCATGAACTGAGCATCTCTCTTTATACACCCCATGGCATACTGATGTGAAAAGGCAAATTATCAGATGGAATATTGCCCTTTGGAATCCATCCCTTCTGTAAGTGCACTAGCATGGGCAAAAGCCAAGCAATCACCTCTATCATGTGTGGATGCTCTATCCAGAATGTAATGGAGCTTATGCTTTCTTCAAAAAACCCTCGAAGCAGATCATGTCTGCAAACCTGATAAGTTTACTGACCTCCCCTTGAAAGTGTGGAAACATTTAAAGAGTATCGTCTCGACTAAATGAGTCACCGTCAAAATCTTTCATGAAGTAACCTTTATGAGTGACCACAACATGGTTGAGCTTTACTTCATCAGAAGCAAAGCAAAAATATACGGCTTTAGTGTGAAGTTAGAACTAACGATGCACACTCAAGTGGATGATCAAGACCAAATCTTCAATTGCTTGTGTGTGATGTAAAACCTTTTGTTTTACCAAGAACACCGTTTCCACAAGCTTTTCTATTTGGACTTTTGTATCCACGCGTCTTTTCATACCCGGAGTTCTGTTGACTCCTTTTTCTAGCCGTCGGGAATATACAAGGGAAAACTAAGAAAGGCCAAATAAATGAATGCAATAATTAAACCTCTTTTGGTGGGTTTCAGTTCTTTTCTGTCATGGTACAGTTCTGTGCTTAGGCTCACCACCAAGGTTATTTGAACGGTTTCTGGCCTGAGTCAATCCGTAATATTGTTATTCATCTCACTCAATCAAGCTCAATGGGGCTGGAGAACGCCATGAGTTCTCATATTATAGATTGTTGTGTATAAATGACAACTGCCATTATGTTTCTTCTTGACATAAAACAAACCAAACACATTCTTTCCAACCTACATCAGGTGGAAGTTTCTGTTTTGTAAATTCTTCGAGCTTTAAGCAAATTACCTCAAGCACTAGTTGCGTGTGTTAGCATAGAAATAGGGGTACTTATACATTGGGGTGTATACCTTTAAAAGCGAAAGAAACTTTCCGAATTGGCAACCCAAATAAAATGACCTGGCATTTTCAAAAGGTTATCGAATAATCCAAACAAGCGGTCAGACTTAGAAGACGAGAGAGTTAATCTTAGAAATAGCACACCCAGGGACTCCCGCGTTCTACCTCCACCAACTTCTTAACCAGATTAGACCATTAATAATAAGTGACCGATATTGATACACACGAATCGCAAGTCTAATGGGATGTACCCTCCATTCCTCACGTGATGCTTCTTTCAAACAGTAAAACCAATCACAGCAATAGTAAAACCATGGTTCGTACCAAGCCAGGGTATGGTCGAACGTTTTGGCGTACCTTCTCTTTTTGCAAATCTCCAAATCGGCGGCAAATTTCCTTTTAGCTGCCACAACATATTTGACGTACTCTCCCCAAATGATTTTGACGTCTTTATCCTTCACTTTATCATAATCAGGTAACATCAGGGCATCTAAGTTTTGAGCCACAGCGCAGAACAAATCCTTGCTCAATAATAGACCAACTATCACTAAGAGCTCATCTTTGGACATACCACTATACGCGGGGTCGGGGCCCTTGATATCGGTGATAGTTTGAATGATTTTTTGGTCGGTTAGTTCCATCATGTGGGCCACAAGCACCGATACATGATAGCGCACCTCCTTGTTCAAGTTGTCGGAAAGGTTCTCCATATCGACAAGTCGAGTAGTCTCTTTGGGCAATTCGCTCATCTTGTTTTGAGCACTCCAAAGTATGTAACAACACGACTCCAAGAAGCGCCATCCAAGAAAGAATGTTACGACGGTACCAAACCCTTGATATAATTTGTTATACTTAGCTCTTGTGGGAGAGAAAAGTGATCCATAAACCAGCAGGGAGTCGTTTTTTCTTGGGAAATCATTCGCGGGCGGATTCAAGTTCTTTTGCCGATAAACCATCGGTTCATTTGCTTGAACCAAACCAAATGTGAAGAAAACGGCTAGAAACTTCAATTGATTTGACAATCTAGCACAAAAACCATAAATCCGCTGTGGGAATGTCAAGGTGACCGAGGTAAATTTTGCCTGACCCACAAGGGTGCCTTCTTGAATATCAGATTTGTTTAATTTTGGTTGAATCTGCTCTGCAAAACCTGGATTTGAATCAGGTGTAACGTAATTCAAAGAATCATGGACACTTTCGAGTTCACTAGGAGACGAGTATTCCATGCTGGAATCATTTGTGTTAGCCGAGTGAGATAGACTCAACATATTTTGACTTTTACAATACCATGATGTGTTTCGGGAATTTGTGCTTGAAAACCTTGCTGCAGGAAGTTGTGACCGGGGGTCAGAGCATTCACCTATCTCGTGAATTTGACTTGCCATTTTAGATAATATGATTAGTGTGGGTTCATGTTGTGTTTCACGTTCAGGTGCCCTGTGGTAAGAGCTGTAGTTGGGGTGAACAGGTGTACACTCATCTTCATAAACTAACACAGTCATTTTCGTAATGTTGCCTCCTGCAATATAATTTTAAAGGGTGAAAAGAGTAACGACAGAAGAAACAAAGAGGAGAACATAGAAACACGTCTTTTATAGTACGACTCTATTAGGAAAATATATTGCACAGGAATATGCGTGAGGGTTTTTTCTGCTTTTAAATGTTTTTGCAGCCAACTCGCTAATTGCAGGACTGTGGAGATCTGTGTCACATTCTCTTTCTGCAGCGGACCAAAGAGTGGGGCCAAAGTGGGGTGCCAAGGCGGGGTGTGGAAGCGGGGTCTACATGAGGTCACACGCATACCATAGTCAAAGGTATTAACATCACACATAGTGTTTGGAAGGTGACTCTTTTGAGGCGATCTTGGATAAACGCTTGGATTGACGCAGGGGTGCATTTGACGGGGCAGAAGCATGTGGCAATTGAAACTTTACTAGAAAGCTGTAGATATAAATAAGAAAACATGTCGTTTTGGTAATAGAATATCTCGAGCATGTATAACCTCGGGCGGTCACACAATATTATATTAGAGTGGCATGGGGGACGAGCTTCCACAATGGCAGGGTGACAGCTTTTACAATCGGTAACGGTAACTGGCTTATATCGAAATCACGTGTGATACCTCTCTCTGAGGATTTAAGAGTTTGATGGGAAAACTTCTTGAGCAGTTTGTAGATGTTGCAGGGATATTCACATGATGTTGAGCAAATTTCAAAGGCAAAAGTGTATCTGCCCTAATGTTTGACTCTTTCTTTCAGTTATATAGATTAAGAATCTCTGAGGAAGAGAAGCCTTGAAGATACAGACATGAATACAGTGTGTAACTACCTTGAAACGGATATATCCTAGTCCTACTTTGATGCGAGGCAACCCTTCAATTTTATCTTAGATAACCAAGTATCACGTGAAGCTTTGCTTGGAATGGTATCATGAAGCTAATGGTATTTGAAGCAAGGACCTGTTCTTTCTTTTATTAACTCCAGAACTGTGAATCTGAGCTCGAAATTATAATTAATAGCGGCATTGGCGAAATGCATTATATCATTAAAATAGAGTTTTTGCTAGTTTCTAGTGTTTCTTAAATTTCAGGGTGTATCTTAGTAAGTTTTTACCCATGAATTTTCATGGATCTATAGTTCGGGAGGGATTCAAATGTCATACTATGGAGAATTTATCATTCTTTTCCGAAACTGGCCACTTGTTTTCTCTCGATGCACATAAACCTTCACCTTGTAGGACTAAGGCGGCACAACGAGAAATACAACACCCAATAATACAAGACACACAATAATAATCCGATACGTTGTCCATTCTTCACGCGATGCTATCGAGATACAGTTAATCCAATTACAGCCATAGAAAGGCCATGATAAGTACCATATGGTGGAGTTCCTTCTCATGTAAAATTTGTCTAAAGTTTCCGATTGCGCTTTGATTTGTCTTCCCACGTCAAGGATATACTTTTTGTACTGCTCCCTTGGCTCTAGTCTAACCCGTGGTCAGGAACTCAAAGATATGTGTCTTTGGGCTAGTCCGATTTATCGTGGCAGCAACATCCATATCTTCAACTATAAACTCCATACCTTCTTTGAACATCTTTCGTTGGACGGTAGGATCATCAATAGGTTCCTTGTGTATGATATTAGCTAGAGCATGAAACAGTATTTTGTTGTAATTTGAAACGAGGAGCTGAAGTCCGATAATATGGTACATCATGACCTGGTGTAACTCATCGTACACATGTTTCAAATCTTGGTTGATAGAGTCAGGATCTGGTAACTCATTCATCTTCTTTCGAGTAGCCCGAAGTACTCGAAAGCATGACCACATGAACCACAACTGCGAACTTATAAGATACCCAACTAGTAAAATGTTTCTTAATGGGAATACCTTGCTTTATAAATCTTCATGGTGGAAAACGTTTTCTGTCGCCCTTTAAAGTCCCGTCACATAAAGTGCAGGGTTATTTGCCTGGACGAGCCCGATGAACAAGAAAAAAGCTAGAATCTTAAGCATTTTCGGCGACCGACCACTCATGTGATAGATTTCTTTAACGGGTGACGCTCACTCTTGCATTTCTTTGGTATTTTCCCGAAAACAATCTAACTGTATTTCACTCATAAAATAACAAGCATTCTTTGAAGAACTTCTGCTTGTGGTTTTTGGGTGCAAACTTCCAGCAACAATTTGTCAAAGAATACACTCAAGTCTTGAATTAAGCTTTCTTTGGCGTGCAAAGATTTGATTTTAGGGACTTTGCCTCTGATACTCTCCAAGACTTTGGGCAACCATGGGGTAATTTCTAATTTATGTAGGGACGTATATACTCGTTTATACTCGCTATTTGTCAGAATATACATAACACGCGCTGCGTATTAGCCTAGTTGACGAGATGGACACGTACCAAAAACGTGTAATATATGACACGTAGCAAAAAACGTGCAATTTATAAGCCACGGGAGTCCCACCGGAAAGAAAAAGAACTCCTTTTCTTGCCAGGGATTCTGCACCAGAAATACATTAATCAGCACGGTGCGTAATTATAGCAAAACTCAGAAAATGTGTACTAAAAATTGAGTGACCTTGAAAGATTCTTCGCCGTTAAAACTATGTGTATATATTCTGAGATAATCCCTTAAATACAAGGGCGAGTCACCACATTCCACGCCTGATCTACGTCGAATTATCCACTATCAAAAGAAGAAAACTGAATTATTTTCGAAAAAAGTGGATTGTTTTCAGGCGAACACATCTCCTTGCAAACACAATTCATGGTTTCCAAAACACGTGTTGATTACTCTCTGAAATTACTTGGTAATTATTATGAGAAAGTCTAAGAACACGACCTTAATTAGTGTCCTACTAAATATAACTCTAATGACTTGAATTACATCCTCCCGCCGCTTTGCGGCGGGTTGCTCCTTCTTCAGTCACCACCCGTATCACTGCTCCCAGTAGATGTTAAAGGTTCATTTTCACCGAGACATACTGTCTTTTAACTTATGTCTGCTCTCACTCTTTTAATCATCACAACTATAATTTGTTCCCTCAAGCGTATAATTATAACATTCAAAGATCTCTGGGGTCTGTATCTTGTTTTTTTGAGGTCCAAAGTGGCCTAGTGTTCTTGTTCTTCTCTCAATTTTGGTATTACTAAACTCACTACTCCCTGGTATTTTCTTATTCACCACTGTTAAAGTACAGCGAATTGGGTGAAGACCAATATTTTGATTTGTTAGCTGAAGCCAAAAACTCAATCCAACACATACAGCTTTGCCGCATCTTTTATCAATATAAATTTATTCAATTTTAGTGCCTCAATAAACTGAAAATTGCTGTTTAATCCTAGACACTTGAGCTTTCGAATCTACCACTAAAGGTACCCAAGAAGTACAATCACCAGATATACACGAATCACAATTATAACTGGATGTGCCACCCACTCTTCACTTGCTGCTTCTTCGATACATAAATCCCAATTAAGGGAGTTGAACATCAATTTATCGTACCATGTCCGAGGTTTTGCTTTGTAGTAGCCGATTTCAGTGTGCAAAAACAGGTTAAGTTCTCTTGTCGCTTCAACAAGATACTTTGTATAATTTTCCCTTATGGCTCTACCCTGTTCAATAGTCAAGAGCTTGAAAACATGTGGCTTTATTTCGATCCATCCATCGTACCGAGCAAAGTCCATATCTTTGCTTATCAAGTCACGCGCTTCGTCTTCCATTTTATTTTCGAGCTTGGGATCAATATTTTCAAGGTACTTCATGGTTTTAAGAATTGTGCCGAAGGGATATTTGCGAAGAAACACTCCAAATAAATGGTAAGATTTATCGCGTCTTAGCTCTTCCTCCCTCCGATGTCTTTCACCTTCGGCTGTTTCTTTATCGGGCAATTCCCTAACCTTCTTTTGTGCAGCGCAAAGTACACGAAGGCACGAAGAAGAAAACTGCCATCCGCTGTATAAAAGATATACAAGTTTCAACATTTGGCCTAATGTGATACAGCTTGTGTTGAAATAAACCCTTTTCTTATGCCAAGAAAAGTTTTCTGTCAAGCGATAAAGCTCTTCCTGATAAACTGTCTTGCTTGCCTGAACAAGCCCCATGAACAAGAAAAAGAGTATAATCTTCAGCATACTTGACCATCTACTCCAGTAACCGACTCTCCAAACAGAGGAGAGTTTTCCAATGGCTTCTTTAATAAATTCCCCACAAAAGTATGAGGCCTCGTTTCTCTTCAAGTTAGAATAATCTTTTGGGGGATTTGTTTCTGTGTAATTTGGGCCACAAAGACCTGCACACAAGACATCATATACACCGAGACCTTCTGTACTACTTTGTGTGGGGTGAACAGATTTCAACTCGGGGGGCATGCTGTTGTCATCTTCAGAAACATCTGAGCAAATCATGTTGTGGTTTCTGGAAACAGATGTGTCTTTCAGTACAATTCAAGACTTATATGTGAAAGAAGGAAAAACAAAAGTCAGACTTGAAAAACGAAAGGTGTGCGAAACGCTGGGTTTTATACTCCAATGGGAAAACACTTTTTGTGTGACTCCACATTTTTGCAGCCAAGTTTCCGCACTGATTCGTATAGCCTTTGCAGAATATGCGAAGTGAAAAATACACATTCAATGTTTCATGGCCCCGGCAAATACCCTAGTTTCCGAAACTTCCTTCATCTTGGTAAACGGGGCCTATTAACTAAAGTAAAGAATAGATCAAATTTTATTGAATCACCTTTTTGGAGTTACATAATACTTCATTACCACGTTTTGGGGTATTTACCACCTTGGCTTTTAATGGTTTGTTTCAACCAAACCTAATGCTTTCCCAGAAATTACCTACCACTGTTTCTGTTAAATTTTTAACGCTACCATATCTGATGGCAGTACAACGCCGCAAATGTTGAATGTCTCCGGTAGTACTTATTGTCTTTTGTGTGTGATAAAACTTCCGGCTTGAGCAAAAGACGTCTTTATAAACGCGGTTATTTGATATAACAGCTATTTCTTTCTGAAGGGTGATGACGAATTTTCATTTTGGACCAAGAGGGAAGTCGTCCGAAATTATATGTCCCTTCCTCTGCTCTTGTGAACAGTTGCACGTTACTTTGTCCCGTCAAGAGATAAGTATCACATGCAAGTTTCTCTAGAGACTACGGCTTTAACTTTTTGAGCATCAAAGAGCCTGCTCTTGTCTTATTGAACCTAATACTAACTATTTTTCTGGTTGGTGTAATCTCAGTTCAAACTCCTAGGCTATAACTGCACCTGAGAGAAACAAGAGATCCTGTAGCTGCCTAAATAGTAATAAGATTATAGTAATTTAGAATTCAGGACATCTCTTAGCCATTTCTCATAGCTACGTCTGATTCTTTCTCCCTAAGCTTTTTCTGCCTCACTACTACCTACTATAGTTATTGAGCCATAATATATTGCAAAACTGGCTAAAAGAAACAACACTTCTAAATTGAACCTTCCCTAAAAAAACTTCAGGTTCCAAAGTACTATAAGGAACATATATACACGAAACACAATTATAATTGGATGTGCGTCCCAGTGCTCACGTGCGGCTATTCCGATACAGTGATTCCAATCAGAGAACTCGAACATCAATACTTCGTACCATGTCAGAGGATGGCGTTTAAAGTACCCGGGGTTTTTCCAAGCTTGTATTTGCAATTTTAACTTGATGCTTGCCTTGTGGAGATTCAATGTGAAATTTTCTCTTATCTCTGTACACTGTTCAAACGTCAAAAACTTGCACACGTATGGCTCTGGGTTGATCAATTCGTCGGATAACGCAAACAAACTTTCTGACCTTAGAAATGCAACCGCTTCCTCCTCCATCTTTTCCGTGACCGTGAGATCGTCAGAAGGTGTTTTGCGGATAATTTTGGCTAGAATTTCGGCCGTTAACTTATGCTTTTGGCGGAGAATAAGTGAGTTCACATGATAGACCATCTCCAGGCTCAATTCTTCGAATACACGTTTCATTTCATCAATCGAAGCTTCTTCATCTAGTAAGTTTTTCTTCTTCTCTCCAGCAGCCCGAAGTACTGTACGGCATGAACACAAGAACCACCACCCATTGAATAAAAGATAGGCGACCCTTAATATTTTTCCAAATTTGACAATAGTTATGTTTTCATAACCGTTTCCGAGGGTTTGCTTATCCGCGAATATTTTATGTGGCGAGCTAGGCCCTAACTCATAGACGGTAGACAGTCTTGCGTGGACGAGCCCAATAGTTAAGAGAAATACTAGAATCTTCAGCAAACTGGACCACCTACCTCCGGAGTTCTTGATTCCCTTTACCGCCGATTCGGTTCCATTGACCTTGCTATAATTTTCCCTGCAAAACTCTAAGTGTCCACACCCAGAATCAAAGGAATCTTCGGATGGACTCGTGTGTGAATCACTGAGGGCAGAAACCAACGATGACAATTTTTCAGACGAGAAATTAAAACCTTCCATTTGGGGATCTTTAGTGGATAAAGACTCACATCTAGAGAATGTACCTCTTTTACCTTGGAACACTTCTGAAGGAACTACGCTTTGATGTCTGGAACACTGCGTTTTTTTGGTTTTAGCCGGTGATACGTACATTATTTCAGTGGGATTCAAAAATGCTAAGTGAAAATAAGGAGGAAAGCTCGGAAGGGAAGAAAAGAATATGTCAAAACCGCAGCTTTATACATTTACGGTAAAAGAAAAAAAGAAAGACAAAAAGAAAAAAAAAACAAGAGAAGAAAAAAAAATACCTACTTGTGTGTGGGGTAGTTCTGTTCGTGACAGTCTACATTTTTGCAGCCAATCCCCCGCACAGTGTCATACAGCCTGCATGGAATATATGCATGAGAAAGTACACGTTATTTTTTGGCCCGGCCTTTAAGTGGGTTTCTTGGTCTATATGTTCACACAGAGTTGATATTACCCCGTATATGTGAAATGGGTAATATGCTTCGTGTGTTGTGTTTACCCCACACTTCCGGTCTGGTGCTGTTACTGTCTGCAGTATTCCTTCTGTTGCTATATTCGAAATTGTCCTCTTTCAACCGATTCCTTCCGGGATTAATTGCTTTTATTGACCGTTTATAGTCGTACTGTTTATAGTAATACGGTTATATATAAAACGTGTTGACCCCTTTGATTTTAAATGGTGTCTTCTTTAAATGTAATACCATTACAACCATCGCTTACCGTTCCTTCTGTTACAAATCTAACGGTGCCATATTTTTCGACAACACGCAGCAATTTCAAAGGGCGTATTTTGAATGACATCAGTAGCACATACTGTCTTTTCTGTTTACTACGATTTTGAACTTGAGCAAAAGGCCTCCTTAGAGAAGCTAAATGCTCATATAGTAGTCATTTAATTCTCAAGAATGATGTCAAATGCCATTTTGTACCGGGAACAAAGTCTTCAGAAATTATATGTCCTTTCCTCATTTATTATGACAGGACCATTCAATTTTGACCGTTCCCGAGCCTAAGTACAGCACTCATCTTTCTCTACAGACTACCTCGTTCAACTATCAAATAAGAAGTGCCTAATTACTATATACTGTACTATAATAAGACCTTACAGGCATGGCTTGTTGGTATCATCTCCGTGCCGATTACGAAACTATATCGCAACCCCGGAGAAACAAGTTTTCTTTTGGATGCTTAAACAGGAATAAAGAGTAGAGCCAATTAGAAACTACCAAAATCTCAACTTTTAATGGGTGGGCATTCCATTCCTCCTGTGCGGCTACTTCGATACAATGTATCCAATCGAGGAATTCGAACATCCCTACCTCGTACCATTTCAGAGGGTGGCATTTAAAGTACCTTGGCTTGTCCCAATCTTCCACACTCTCCCTCCACTTGGCCACTGGCTTTTATTTCCAAGGGTTTCTTCGTGAACTCCTCCCTTATTTCTATGCACTGTTCAACAGTCAAGAACTTGGGCACATATGGATTTAGTTTCATAAGGTCTGGAGACATGGCAAAATCATTCTCTGTACGTATAATTTTAAGGGCTTCATCTACCTTTTGTCTCTGATTGTGGGATCATCCTGTGTTGATTGAAATGGATATATCGACTACGTTTTTTACTATATAATATATTTTGGACATTTTGGCTGATATCGATAACTAGTTAAATCTTATTTTAACTAAAAAAATATATAAAAAATATATTATCGATATTTTTTTTTTTTTTTTGAAAGCCAGGGGTGGAGCTGGTCCTCCTCTCCCCCGTACAAGTGTTTTTGAGACATCGTCCCGGACCGGAACAGTATAATCTACAGAGCCATCGCTTCCGGCTTTATTCAGGTGTCTAAAAAATCCAAATTCCTTCATTAGTGGGCACTTTGTAAAGAGAAGGCCGATCCAGCCCGAGATGGCACGCTCAAGCAGCACGCACTCAAGCAGCACACACTCTCTCTAGTAAAGTTCTAGTCTGAACCTCTTTCAACAAAAACAAAAAAAACAATTAAAATAAAAAACAAAATACTTCAAGGAACTATCATAAAAACTCATCTTTCCTTTTCATCCTCGTTTGAGATCAAAACTCACTCAATTTAGCTCACTTCTCCAGAAACTTGGACCGCGGCCGTTACGCTATCTTGAGCATTCCCTCCGTTCACTTGGATGCCATGTAAAGAATGATCGAGGATTCTCATTTCGTCCCGGAGTAAGCCTCTCGCCTTAAGAATGGCCAAAATTGTGATCTTACTCGGATCGGGTCTTGATTTTTGGTGAACTAACTGAAAACTACGTAAACCTTCCCTCTTATCCCCGAGTTTGGCGTATACCATCAACGATGTCTCATTGTATATCGCAAAAGTCCAAGTAGGATTGCCCAAATTTCTTGCACGAGTCTATGCTTATTTGGGAGCTCTTTAGTTAGTCGGCTACCATTCAGCGTAGTAGACAATTAACCTGTTGATCACTGGTGTTGCTCTCCCTGCTGAGAGACCCCCACTATGCTGATGATACTCATTGTTTGGGCCGGTGCTCTCCAGTCCGCTTCGCCTCGAATGTGTTCCTTTGTTCGTCTCTGTACCTCAGTACCTTTAAATCGTGCCCAGGCCTAAGCTGGGGCTCTGCTGATCCCATTTGAACACGCTAGTCGTTGCTTGTAGCGAGGGCTGAAGCACCTGGTCATAGGCTAGTTTTTTACATATATCGAATCGATATATTAGGATATATTTTTTTACTAAATTTTTCACCGAGTCAATATCGATATCTAGTAATTAGTAAAAATATCAAAATAT
>JAJMAK010000118.1:0-43447 GCA_030572615.1 Metschnikowia lachancei
CCAATGTCGGAACCAATTAGAAAACCCAGCGATATTTCCAAAGCGCCAACCCCGCAGAACACGCCCTCGAGTGTCGCCAACTCGTACCTCAAGCAACAGCCTACGGTGTCTACAATCAACGAGGAGGATGAAAACGCTTTGAGCAAGCAGTTGGCCAACAACCCCGCTCTTTTGTCTATGATCCAAGGCAAGTTGGGCACGTTGGTTGGCCTGCAAAGCGGCTACATCGAACAGTTGCCCAAGCTTGTGAAGAAAAGAGTGTTGGGTTTGAAGGCCATCCAGCAACTGCAAATGAAAATGGAGGCAGAGTTCCAAAAGGAGTTGTTGGAGTTGGAAAAGAAGTACTTCAAGAAGTATGAGCCTTTGTACGAGAGAAGAAAGGCCATCATCAACGGTGAACAGGAGCCTACTGCGACTGAGATCGAGGTTGGTGAGGAAATCGAAGCCGAGCACAAGGACGCTGAAGATGCCGAAGATGCTGAGGCTGATGAAGAAGAAGAGGCCGAGGGTGAGGAGGAGGTCAGCGGTGTGCCTAACTTCTGGTTGACTGCTTTGGAAAACTTGAACACTGTCAGCGAAACCATCACCGAGAGAGACAGCGAGATTTTGCAGTACTTGAGAGATATCCGGATGGAGTACTTGCAAACGCCAGGATTCGAGTTGATCTTTGAGTTCAACCAAAACCCATACTTGAGCAACCAGGTTTTGACCAAGACTTACCATTACCAGGCAGAATTGGGCTACTCCGGAGACTTTGTCTACGATCATGCCGATGGATGTGAGATTAACTGGAAATCTAAGGAACACAATGTTACAATTAACATTGAAAGAAGAAAGCAAAGAAACAAGAACACCAAGCAGACCAGAACTATCGAGAAGTTGACTCCTAGCGAATCCTTCTTCAACTTCTTTGACCCTCCTAAGCCACCAACTGCTGACTCAGATGTGGAGGACCAAGAGGACGAGGAGAATGAAGAAGATGCTGACTTGGAGGAAAGATTGGAGTTGGACTACCAATTGGGTGAAGAAATCAAGGACAGATTGATTCCACGTGCCATTGACTGGTTTACGGGAGATGCAATTGGCATTGGTTACCCTGATGATTTCGAGGGCGAGGACGATGACTTCGATAGTGAAGAAGAGGGTGAAGATGAAGAAGACGACGAAGACATCAACGAGACCGGTCCAAAGGAGAACCCACCTGAGTGTAAGCAACAGTAAGTTCTGTTGGCGGCTGTATAAAAGGCTACTCAAGAAGAATGTGAAATACAAAAGTATCACTAGCTTAACTTTTTCTCCAAGTTAAAAGGGATACTAAAATATTATATATAAAAAGCATTTTTTGGAGCACCCAACTCGTAGGGTAGGGCCTAGGGCCCACTTATGGGGTACATGGCATGGGACCTTGCATTGATTTTCAAGCTTGGCCAAGTGATTTTAAGCTATCCTTAATATAAGGGGCGTGATACGTCTCTTGCATTCAATAAATGTATTCAAATCAATGTGACCTCTTTTCCACGAACAAAACAAAGGGTGGGAAGAGGGCTATATAAATATTACTCAAGTAAGTCTAGAAGAGTCTAAAGCTATCGCGGCGTTATAGCATGTGCTTGCTGGATGCTGGAATTTGCTTAGCAGCAAAGTCACTTGCCATTGTGATCGTCAATGCCACAAACAACGTAGTAGTGGTTTACATGATGGCTGGATTAGAACAGTAGTCCTATCTTAATGAAACCGGCAGTGCTTCGGACCATGGGATTTAAAGGTGACTATGATGTAAGAATTGATGGTGGTGGTAGCAGCTAAACAGCATAATCCTAAAGGAGGTATTGCTAAAGCTATTCAATAAACAGAGAGTAGAGACGTCCCTTATTCGTCGGAGGCCAATATGGGGTCCTGACACTGAAGTCCATGTAAAGAAAACTCCAGTAGAAACTGCGGCTTTGAATTTTGCGTAGTCAAAGACTACTTCAGTACAAGTGTATGTTAATTACTTGTCCAAATCCAGCGGCTAGTCTGAGTTCAAATACGAGAATTACGTATGAGGCTCTAAGCTAGGCAATCTAAGCCATTTCCAATGCATATCGGGCGGATCAAAGAATTTATGCTGTGTGACTACCTAAATTAACCTAAATTACATGGACTAGGGCAGAGACAGCGGAATAGAGGTACAGAAAAATTGGGATCTGCTCGAATAATGCAATAAAAAGTCAGTATTCTATCGAAAGTAGTTTCAACATAATAAAGGCGTATCAAAATCTTGGTTTGGCCTCCGGGCTGGCAAAAGTCGTGCAACCGTCGCTAACATCCGCAACTGTGTCCATGGTAGTGGAAATCTAGATTGAGCCGAGGATCACTTTCCGCCAAAAGAGAAAAGAGTGTGCCTGGTCCAACCTGGCGATACCCACATGTGCTGATTCATTACACCGACGCCAAAAATAGAAGGACTCCCCGAATATTACGCATCGCCCAAATGTATACGGCCAATAGACGCAAAAAAGAAAAAGAAAAAGAAAAAGGACATTTTCTTATTCCACTACCCTCGTGTCTAATCCAGCAATCGGGTTATTTGAAAAATCATGGATTACTCTGGTTTGTTCCGTATCTATTTTGCCAAGAGGCAGTCATGGTCTGCGGCACGTGCCAAGGCGGAGAGGCACATCCGCGCCAACTCTACAACTAGGACATCGCACCAGTGCTATCTTGGGAGAGAGCCACACATGTCGGAGATGTGCACTCTCATGGAAAATAACAAAAAAAAACCCGAAAAGCTTATTTCCAAGGCTTTTGAGTTCTTAATTTCTTAAGGAGAATATTGCTTTGAAAATAGAAGAAGCAAGTGACGGGAATATAGAAATTTCAATTTACTCACTCACGCACTCACCCACGAACATCTCCGTTTTAATGCGTCGTGCCAAGAACTAATTAGTCATTTTCGCCTAGCGTATATAGAAACGCTCGCTTGACTCTTTCATTGCAGAGAAGTCGCTTTTGGTCATGTTATTTCCGGTTGCTGTGTAGTGATGTTCCCTTTTGGAATATTATGCGAAACTTACACCTACAGAAGGCAAAAACAGGGTTGTTTTGGTGTGGGAGGGCGCAATTCATTCTTTAAGCCTCAGTCCACTTGAAACACCACAGCTCCACCAAGTGAGGCATTACTCGGCATCTATTTTTATATATACACATTTAAAATATCTTGGTCTATCGGAGACGCCATCAGGAATCATTAGGAATCATCGAAATAACTCCGTTTGCCAAGATATTAAACAGTGCTGCGTCTAGTCACAATTCCTCCAATACATCGCCGTGGTTAAGAAAAGGCAAGAGACAAAAAAGACCTGCCCTCGCTTGCATTGCTATGGTTATGTGCACGCGCGCGACACTCCCTGCAGAAGCACCTTCTATATCTACAATTATCATGTGCAAATGTGAGGAGATGGGAAATTAACATCCCCTACTGATATAAGCCGGGCAAAATTCCGAATATTTGTTTCAGTTGGTTAATTCGTGTGACACGCATAAATATTCTTTAGTTACTTGTGGTCTGCGTTCGGTTCCACCACTACCTTCCCACATTTCTTCTGAACGCAAGCCTCGTGTCTTTTTATTTGGTTGGTCGCTCTGATTCCGTTAATTCCTCCTCCCTTTTCTTTTTCTTTATCTGGCTCCAAAATTCCCAAGACTCCCAAAACTCCCAAAAATGTCCAAGACTTTCGCCTCTAAATCATTGGATCATCTTGGCTCGTATAGCCTCGTGCAATCCACAAAGTCTTATGTGTTGTCGTACAAGTACGCTGCCATTTTAGCAACCTACTCAATTGCGCTTATCAACTTCACTCAGGATAATGTGGTGGCCAAATTTCCATATGCATTGGACTTATTGAAATTCAGCGATGCTAAATTCGACTCATTGGTTCTTTCGAATGTCGATGCGGTTCTTGCCTCCGACTACTATACCAAGGCAGAGAAAGTGTTGGTGGCTACGAGAGAAAATGTGGGGGGCGTGGCTACTGCCTATATGCTGAAGGGTGCACAAATTTATTCTGCACTTATCAGTAGAGTGCAAGAACAAATTTCCCCATTGAAAGAACAAGCCTCAGCTTATGCCAGCAATGCTCAATCTATCATTGGTGAATACAAGAAAAAGGGTGAGGAGACTGTGTCGGTTTATTTGAAGCCAATCAATGACTTTGCCTCGTCTACCATAGACAAAGTGTTGCCCAAGAGCAAAAAGGTGGCTGAAGAGGCAAAGGCAAGTGCTGAAACCGAGCTAGCCAAGTCCATTGAGATCGTCAATGACACCTATGAGCGTTCAAAAGACTTGATCGCGTCCAAGTCCAATGAAGTCACCAGTGCTGTGTTGTCTACTTACAACAAGGAGTTCGATTCAACCCCTGAAAAGAACTACTACGTCAAAGTGGCCTCTGCTTCGGTTAACACTGGTGTTGCCTTGTTGAAGAATGTGAATTCTGACTACATTCAGCCATTGAAGGAGACCACTCAGAATTATGTCCAGGAGACAATTACACACGCCGATAACAAGGCTGGTGAACATGCTGCCGAGGCCAAAAATGCCGTGGAGAATGTAAGCAAGCAGTTGAATGGTTCACTGAATGGTGCCATCCCGGTGGTTAGTGCATCTGCTTGAACCAGTGTGATATGAGGTTGATTTTTTAATTATTCTTTTTTCGCCATATTCATTTCGGTTGGTTTAGAAGTAGCTTTCGATTGCAGGGCAGGACGCACCCCGTAATTGAGAAGTCAATAAAGTAC
Organism: Metschnikowia lachancei; assembly: GCA_030572615.1. Lineage (NCBI taxonomy): Eukaryota > Fungi > Ascomycota > Pichiomycetes > Serinales > Metschnikowiaceae > Metschnikowia > Metschnikowia lachancei. The sequence continues at coordinate 4,777 of JAJMAK010000118.1, forward strand.
TGTTAATATTACTATATCCATCAATTTGATTTTTGCATATATAAACTATTCTTTTACTCCTTCTTTCTCTACAAAGATTTTGAAAGGTGGGAAAGTCTATATTCAATAAACTATATGCATACTCTTTTGTTCGAAGAAGAATCGGCACCGAGGGAACGTTTCCCAAATAGCAGGTTGACTTCTGGAAGAGGAGTCATTACAACCTTAGTACCGATTTGATTGGCGTAATACTGTTTGAAATGAACTTTAGTCTCGCTCAACAGTTTGTCGTCCATACGCTCTAAAAATCTCTTCCAGCGACATAACTTTTCTGCGTTCTCATTCTTGGTGCACCAAGTCAATACACCCAAAGGAACTTGGTGCAATGAAATAAATTCGTAACCGAAAATTAAAAGCACGTTACACCAGTTTTCGTATTTCGAGCCATTAATATAGAGCTCGTAATCGAGAAGCAGGAGACAGTGGGTTTCCGCGAATTTCAATTTCTTAAGATTAAGACTGGACGAGTCATCATCTTGCTTGCACCCACAGATTTTTAACCACGTCTTAAAAGAAAAATTATGGTCCTGGTTGAACTTGGACGCCAAGATAAGCATGCCCAAGAACAATTTTTTTGGGCAAAGTTTCACTTGCTTGCGGTTTTTGTTGATGATCTTGAAAAGGTAGTAGCAACAAATCTGCAAAGATTGCGTGGTTGTCTTTGACCTTCTCAAAAGCTCGACAATAAAAAATCTCAACTTATGCTCCTCAAAATCCTGTTCTTTAGTGTAGCTGAGTTTAAGCAATCTCAACACACAGTTAATTAAAATGGAGTTGAATTGAGACTCGTTCAAATGCTCATTGTAATATTTCAAGTTGTTGGGCAAGTAGTGTTCTGTAGGAGTGTGTGGGGTTTCCTGGTGTCTTGGAGGCAGGTCAATAAGTTGCTTCGGAGAAGACGGATTTTCAGGTGTCAACATGCTCTTATGAATTCAAGCCGTTAAAGTAGATATGATAATTTTCCTTTCAAAGAAAATAAAAGCGTTTCGTTTGTTGCGTTATGTTGCTTTGGGTTGTGTTGTGTTGTGTTGCTTTATGTTGCGTTGCATTTGATTTGTTCCTCCATGAGCCAAAAAGCTTTAGATGGAACCAGACATTGTGACAGCCGAGAAACAAAGGGAAAGAAAGAAGTAAATAAAATAATCAATGAATGTGAACGAAACACTTATCCAGCAAGAAGACGGATGACCAGCACGTGAATCTTTTTGAGTGTAATGATGATGGAAATGAATATTATCCAATGTCAAATCCAATACCAGGTTATTCCTTAACCTAAACCGACCGAATAATTAAAGCAAATGACAATGGATGTAATGAATATAAAAACGTTAAAAAAAATCAAGGCAGCCACTGCTGAAGGTAATAGCTGACTTATAAAAATGTAAGACTTGTGTTTGGATAAAAAAAAAGAAGCGGAGTGTTTTGTTGCGAGTTGTGGTTGTGAAGATAAGGGTTATCTGTAATAATTGGGTCAGACCAGATGTGGCTCCGTGAGCCATAATATATATCGCGCGAGCCGTCCGCACAGGTGGATGCGTCAGCAAAAGATTACTCATTGATCATCCATGCAGAGGTTAGTCATGGATTCGCCCACGTCACGTGAAGTCTCTCGGCTCCGGCTGTCGCATAATCCACCATCCGTTTTCCACGCCCAGGCCCATGCAAGGTGATGTGACAGAAAAACGTGGGGCTATTTTTTTTTTTTTTTTGATTTTGGAGACCCTAAAATATTTTCCGAATTGTTTAATTGAATTTATGACATCAATTTTTTTTGGATTTACTAATTCCTTTGTGCTCTTTTTTTTGTACTTTCGTTTATTTTAACTTTTTTTGTAACTTTTTGCTATTTTATTTGGAGATGAGATATCTCTGATCTAGATTGTTCGCGGCGTCATTCCTCGAACCAGAGCTCCGCTGACGCATTAACCAGATTGGGTTGTGGCAGATTTGCCACGGTGCCCCGACCGCCTCCAGTGCCGCAGAAAAAAAGAAATGAATGACTTATTGTTCTCGAATGCTCGCTTCGCAAAAAAAATTGCCGTCTAACGTCTTCGGTCTGCATCGGATGTAAGTGCTCAAGTCGAGACACTAATTTCGTGCTTTGGCTTCGATCTCCTCGGTCTCTCATCTTATCAAGGTGCGGAAACACTGATCAAGCGTATCCTTAATTTCCTTGTAGCTGACTATAATACAACTGTCCTCTTCTCTCGAAATCAAAAGTAATTTCTCGTCAACCCCCACATCCAACTTGTTCAAGTTAACAAGGATTTTCGATAAATCAACCGCAGGTTTACCGTATTCGTCAAATGTCTGGAACAAGTAATCGCGGAACAGTCTAATGACATAAGTGCTACCAGTGGTATCTCCATCGTTTTCTGGTCGATCAAGCACCACATTGATTTTGGCCAATAGTCTAAAAAGACGTCCATTCTCGACTTCAGAAAGAAGTTGGCCCTCAAAGTAATCTGTCAGATCCTGGAGTCCATTGAGAAGCCTGAGTGATGCTCGAGATAAGTGAGTGGTATAAAATTCTCCCAAATCAAAGTCTGCACTTGCTTCTTGAAGTGCGGTCAAAGCATTTGTCATGCTACTACTTATAGCAGTAATGGATGATCTCTGTAAGTGTTCCATCAACGAGGCTGTGGGAACGCCTCTCAAGCTAATTGGCAAGATGGTACTGGCTAGGTCTGTAATAATCTTTCCCAACCTAGTAATGTCTCCTAGTTGCAACTTTCTGACGATTTCCTCTTCATCCATCTGGTCTCTTAAGAGTTCTAGAGTCTCATATTCCAATATATCATCCACTCCCACGCCACCTAGTCTTACCCTGTTTTTGTTTGTCACCAACACTTTACTTAAAGATAGGGAAGAACCGGCATGCAACCCTGCTTCATGGATTGACAATAATGCACCTGTTAGCTGAACAAGGTATGACCATAATACATCTTCAGTAATGGGCTCTAACTTACCGCCTAATTTCCTGGTAATATGCTGCTCCTGTAATGTATTTGCCAAGGGATAGTAGTCATAAGCAAGAAACAATGATGGTTCACCAGTCGTGCTGCGGCTTACAGAAGTAAAGGCATCACTTAGTCTCACAACATTGGGGTTTTTTAAAGCTTTCCATTTCCTCACATTCACGAACGGGTGTTCATTAGTAATTCGAAGTTTTGACCCTTGGTCAATTTGTCTCAATGCATAAGGGAGGCCATCATAATTAGAAAGAACCTTGTATACGCAAGATGGTAGTTGGTACACATTCGAAATCTGTTCAAACGAAGAGCCAATGGGGACCAACGAATGGTACACGCCTACGTGTTCAGGGAGAGACAGTTGAGGTAAAGTTTGCAAAGTGGCCTCGTTCTTCTTGGTGAGTGTTTCCCGAAGATTATTTGGGATAAACATTTCATTGACATTTGTCTCGTGAGGTTTCAATGGGGCCACAAGTCTTGGTGGTGGTGCTGGTGCGTATAAATGATGATTTAATGGATAAGACAGTGTTGCCAGATTATGAAACATAAAATCCGCAGTAGAATGAGTGTTGACCGAGGAAGATGCTACGGCTGGGGTTGGCGTATTTAAATAGGGGTTCTGCTGCTTTGGTGCCTGTACTGCCAGTTGTGATACTTGAGACAGGCTATGAAAGGGCAGGTTGTTGTTTGTGGAGCTCAATTGGCCATAATGGGCATTGAATCCGTCGGAATTTGCCTGGTTTGAAGAAGCAAACGAAAAGGCGGGTTCGAAAGGACTTGAAGGAGTAAATGATGGTGTTGAAGTATTAAACTTGCGTGCAGCAAAAGAATTATGAGCAGCCGAGTTATTCTCGGGGTTGGATATTGATACAGAGGGAGCTGTGCTCGATGAGTCCATACCAGATGGCACAAATATCGGGACCTCCTTTATTTTGGGGGATAAAGCAGCGAATTTGTTGGTGATGCTTTGAACTGAGGGCTGGAATGATGGGGTGTTCATGTTAAACTTTCGCTTTGAGTCTGTTGAGGCCGAACCAGAGATTTTGCCAGACGGAGTGGGGGAAGAAGCAGCTCCTTGTGCCGAAGCAAGAAAAGACTCGGATTTTGTGGTGGAATTACTCGTGTTTCCCGCCATACTCATCAGCTTCAGTGTGGGGGTTCCGATGTTATTAACTGAGGTGGGCGACTCTGCGTTGTCTGCGTTGTCTGGGGCTGGATGTGAGAAAACGCAACCCTTATTCTCGAATTTACAGTATCCGTATATGAGCACGTTCTTGCAAGGTATTTCCTTCGCTGACTCGGGGTTAATATTCATTCAACGGGTGTGATGTCAATGTTATTTGTGTCTATCTTTGGAGTCACTTGTCTATTTCTGTTAGCCAATGTCAATATCTGTGCGCTAAATCCGTATCGGTTTCTACACGACAAACACGGCCCCGTGTTGTTGGACAATGTGCGGTTTTTGTTCTCTTTTTATGTTTTATTTTTTATGTTTCGTCTTTTGTAACATTACTATTAATTGAAGGCTTTTTTTATTTAAGTATGACCTTGTCTAATTCTCGATTTTTAAATCATAGTGACTTATACGAAATCTTCAAAGTCAAAAATTATGAACACTGAGAAAATCACTGCCATTTCACCCCCTCTCTTCATTCACGTCAACTACTATAAGTCGCGACCTGCACGGGCGAGACGTGTCTAAGCTGGTTTCGTATACTAGGCTACCGGGTCACTTATTTCTACCCCACCCTCCTGAGTATATTTGTGTTTGTATTCAATCAATCTAAAAATATCAATATTAAGAAAAAGAGGATATCAGATAACTCCAAACACTATGGTGCATACGATGATCCTTACTGGGGCCTCTCGAGGTAAGTGAATTACATGTTGCATGATGCGTTTCTCAGATACTAACCGATCCAGGTATTGGGGCCTCTATTGCTGAAATCTACCTTGCCCAATCGCAAGCCCACAATCTAGTTGCGGTTTCAAGAACGCAAACGGCACTTGATGATCTTGAGAAAAAATATGGAGCAAGAGTCAAAGTTCTTGTGGCGGATGTGTCGGAACCAGAAACTGCCGAAAAGGCAGTCACGTTGGCATTGGACAGTTTTGGCTCGATAGACTCTGTCGTAGCTAACGCAGGAATATTAGACCCAGTTGACTCGATTGAAAACTCGGATGTGGAAAAGTGGCGCAAACTTTTCGACATCAATTTCTTCAGTGTTGCCCAACTTGTCCAGGCTGCGCTCCCACACTTAAAAAAATCTAATGGTAAAGTTGTTGCCGTTCTGTCGGGTGCATCCAAAAATCCTTATTGGGGTTGGGCAGCATATGGAGCATCTAAAGCCGCTTTGAATCATTTCATTTCCACTCTAGTAGAGGAAAACTTAGATATCTCTGCGATTTCCGTAGCTCCTGGGGTCGTTGCTACTGACATGCAAAAAGATATTCGTGAAAAGTTTGGAAAAAACATGCCTGAACAAAGCTTGAAAAAGTTTGTAGACTTGCATAAGAACGGACAATTGTTGCCTCCAGAATTTCCTGCTACGGTGTATACTAATTTGGCGGTCAAAGGATGGCCAAAAGAGCTTAATGGGAAATATTACCGGGTCAATGATGAAGTTTTGAAGCAGTATACATCTTGAATTTGATATGCCTCTTAAGAAATAGTGAAATTTTGTATAACCCTGCTAAATAGAAAGGATTTACTCACAGTTTTTAACATTAGAATTCATGATTTCTATCTACGCCGTATGATGCACATGGCGCTATCTATAAGTTAAGCAACGCACATTTTGTCCACGTTGCCGAACAAGTGAAGTTACTCTGCGGCCTGCCCACACCCCGCAATAATTCTTGACCCTCCGCGCATTGGTAAGGCCCAGCCCTCAAATAATGCTAAAATTGGAATCTCCTCGGTTACTCTTGGGAAACCAGCTAATTTGTCATTCTAAAGACATGGCTTGTAAATTTGTGGCTTAATTAATTCATGATTAAAATATTCATCACTTCTGTAAGTGTTAAGTATTTTTTCGGGTAAAAAGAAGAAAGTTGTTTTTTAAGAACTTAGCATAATCTATTTATTTTCGCAGTATCTCTCCTCGTAATTGAGTAAAGTTAGATTCAACAGCAAGCAAACGTCATCAATAATAAGTTGCCCACAGCAAGGAAGAACACGAAAAAATACATGACCTGTATTCATAGTTAAACCTATAAAATATATTTACGATCATTGCTGCTGGAAAAGGGGTCTTCTTTTTTATTATATTTTATTTCTTCCAAATTATTCATCATAAATCCTGATTGGTGGAGATCGCTTATTCTCACACGTCCTCAATCATTCCTACTTCGCGTCGCTCTGTACTGTGTACGCTTTCATCACCAGATATCGTTTACGTTGCTTCGACGTCTCATTAGACATAGCTAGACATTCAATGCTTGCCAAAGTCAAATTTACCGCTCAAATCTCGAGAAACCTCCGCACTATCTCTAGGGCTACGCCAAGAATAGCTGTTCGCTTCAACTCGACTGATAATCGTGGATCACCCAAAGAAAAGTTGAACCTGCAAGCACCTTATGTGACTCCAACACTGGTTTTTGGGCTCATTGCTGCCTTGGCTGCGGGAGGATACTTTTTGAACCAATACCACCAGAGCAAAGCTCCCGAAACAATCAAAGAGACAACAAAGACCGCAGCTTTCTCGCCTGAAGATGTCAAGGTCATCTTTGTTCTCGGAGGCCCTGGATCCGGAAAGGGAACTCAGTGTGGCAAGCTAGTTAAGGAAAAAGGATTTGTTCACTTGTCTGCGGGAGACTTATTGAGAGCCGAGCAACAAAGAGAAGGCTCTAAATACGGAGAATTGATTGCTCAGTGCATTAAAGAAGGAACCATTGTGCCACAAGAGGTGACAATTGCGTTACTTAAAACAGCCATTTCGTCTCACGTTACAAAGGGCGACAAACGTTTCTTGGTAGATGGGTTCCCTAGAAAGATGGACCAGGCATTGACCTTTGAGAGCGAGATCGTCAAGTCGGCCTTTACGCTCTTTTTCGAATGCCCCGAGCTGGTGATGCTCGAGAGACTTTTGGAGAGAGGAAAGACCAGTGGTAGAACCGATGACAACATCGAGAGTATCAAGAAGAGATTCCGAGTCTTCATCGATACCTCGATGCCAGTTGTGAACCATTTCGACAAGCAAAACAAGGTCATCAAAGTCAGATGTGACGAGCCCGTTGATGTCGTTTCTGAACACGTGAAGAAGGCTTTGGCTGACAAGGGCATCAACTAGGGCATGTAAATATAGAACTTATCAAGCAGACTCCTAGTAAGTACTAGCTATCATCATTCAAGTTTTTTTTTTCTTTTTTTCTTTTTTTCTTTATTTCATCTTTTTTTTTTCCGGTTTTATATCTTCTTGTGATAATCTATATGTCGTCTTTATTACCATTATGATTCACCAACATGTGCTCATCAGGCCAATATCCAGGGCCTTTTTACCCAAAAGTCGTCGTTTATTATATCGACGTGGGAAACGGAGATCTGGGCCTTTTTTCTCATTTTCTCGTTGCGTTGTTTCTGCCTACTGCTCATGTCTTTTTCTTCATGTTTCCAATTCTCATACTCCCGAACAATCACCGTGCCCTTCTTATATATTTCCGGCTCATTGTTATAGTTGATACCACATCTTGAAAACAAGATCTCGTTTTTGTCTTTTGACAATGTTCCCTTGAGCTCATTCTCGGCATCCTGTCGAGTCATGTTACATTTTTGAATCAATCCCCAAAACGAGGTGTTGTATAAGTTATTGATGTGACAGTCAACCTGGCGCCAACTAAAATAGTCTCGAACAACCTCAGCATTAGGATATACCACAGCCCGGGCATCGAATGTCGGAAGACGTTCATTCCGGATAGGCTTTTCGGGGAACTCCGCATTCCAATGCATGACATAATTAACTGACATAAACGATGCAAACGTGGAGATCAACTTCATTTCTCTTCTTTCAAAAAGTTCACAATCTTTTCTCAATAGAAACAGATATTCATCCGAGTCTCCATAAGATAGCACTATATCAGGAAACTGTTCCATCATTGTATGTGCCGTTCTGTTCATCACGGCTAATGCTCTGGCATCGTTTGGTTTCTCGAAACCATAAGTTTCCGAAAATTTGTGGAAGCCTTTACCATCAACGCGAATGACAATGTGGGTCTGGGGAAGAAGAAAGTTTTCCCGCTCAAACAGCTTCACGTATTCAAATCTGGACTTGGCCATTGGTTAGTTGGTTTCGCACTAGAAGCATCACAGGCCCGGGATGCTTGTCATTGCTAGATATGGGACTTGTTCGCACCCATTTATTTTTGGCCGGGTTAATCATAACCGGTGATTTAACACCATAAGAAAAAGTAGATATTTGTCCTAGTTTTTCTTTTCAAATCAAGAAAAAAGTAATACATTTTAGCAGACTTCATAAAGAAGCCTATGTTTCGTAAAACCAGTAATACTGTTTTAACTATGATTATGTATATATATTTCTCCTTAATAAGCTCATCACTGTCTTGCAGGTTTTTCTTGCCGGGCTTGCGGCTCGTCTGCACGCCGTCGCACTTTCTTGCACACGTGACCTCATCACAAAAATTTATCAAAAATCCTTTCTGGTATCAAGACTGCTCATCCTACAACTATCACCATGGGTGCCCAATTTAGGACGCTAGAACGCGAGCAGCGGTTCCAAAACCCTCCTAAGGATAAATCAGCCTTCCCTCTTCTTACTGAAGCTGTGGCTCCTCATATTGGTTCTTTCAATGCATTGACCGAAGGTCCCGATGGCGGCCTCCTAAACCTTGGTGTGAAGGATGTCGGCACCAAAAAGATTTTTGACTCGGTGGATCCTGATAGATTAGGAAACAAGTTGAGTATAAGGGTGGAGTCCGTTCAGTTGGCTAAGCCTGCTGTGCCTCCTACCGACAAGCTTTCCATCAACAGAAGAACCTTCCCTAGTGAATGTAGAGAGAGAATGTCGTCTTATCGTGGAAAGCTCTTGATGAAGGTTTCTTGGAGTGTTAACGATGGCCCCGAGGTGTCTGAAGTCCGCGATGGTGGTAATGTGCCCCTCATGTTGAAGTCGAACAGATGCCATTTGGAAAAAATGTCTCCTAAGCAACTTGTTGATGCCAAGGAGGAATCCGACGAGCTCGGTGGATACTTCATCGTCAACGGTATCGAGAAATTGATCCGTATGTTGATTGTCCAAAGAAGAAACCACCCTATGGCTTTGATCCGTCCTTCTTTTGGCAACAGAGGTGCAGACTATACCAAGTTTGGTGTTCAGATCAGATGTGTTCGTCCCGACCAGACCTCGCAAACTAACGTGTTGCATTACTTGAGAGATGGTAATGTCACCTTCAGATTTTCTTGGAGAAAGAATGAATATTTGGTTCCTGCAGTCATGATCTTAAAGGCCTTGGTTGAGACCAGTGACCGTGACATTTTCGATGGTATTGTGGCTTCGGACGTGTCCAACTCTTTCTTGACCGATCGTTTGGAATTGCTCTTGCGTACCTACAAGAAGTACAATCTTCATTCTAAGAACGAGACTTTGGCTTACTTGGGTGACAAATTCCGTGTTGTGTTTGGCGCCACCCCCGATGTCTCCGATATCGAAGTTGGTAAGGAAGTCTTGCAAAGAATTGTGCTTGTGCACTTGTCAGACAACACTGATAAATTCAGAATGATCTTGTTCATGATCAGAAAGTTGTACACGCTTGTTGCTGGAGACTGTGCCCCAGACAATCCAGATGCAACTCAGCATCAAGAGGTTTTGTTGGGTGGTTTCTTGTACGGTATGATCATCAAGGAAAAAATCGATGAATACTTGCTGAACATTAAATTACAAATCTCCTCGGATATTAACAGGGGAATGAGAGTAAATTTCTCCGATAGACAATACATGTCTCGTGTGTTTGGAAGGGTGAATGAGAATATCGGTCAGAAGTTGCAATATTTCTTGTCCACGGGTAACTTGGTTTCTCAATCGGGTTTGGATTTGCAACAAGTCTCTGGTTACACAGTTGTGGCGGAGAAAATTAACTTCCACCGTTTCATTGCCCATTTCAGAATGGTTCACAGAGGTTCTTTCTTTGCTGAATTGAAGACTACCACCGTGAGAAAGTTATTGCCCGAGTCCTGGGGTTTCTTGTGTCCTGTTCATACTCCTGATGGTTCCCCATGTGGTTTATTAAACCATTTGTCGCATAAATGTAAGATTGCCACCGAGGCTTCCGATGTGTCCCAAGTTCCATTGGCCTTGGCCAAGTTGGGTGTTTCTCCTGCCCATTCTTTCGCCGCTGGTCCAGAATTGTGTTGTGTGCAATTGGACGGAAAGATTGTGGGTTGGACTACTCATGAACAAGGTAAGCTTGTCGCTGATGCTTTGCGTTTGTGGAAGGTCGAGGGTGGCCATGGCTTGCCTCTCGATTTGGAAATCGGCTATGTTCCACCTTCGTCGAAGGGTCAATACCCTGGTTTGTACATTTTCGGTGGTCACTCTAGAATGATGAGACCAACCAAGTACCTTCCACTTGGCAAGGAGGATATCGTGGGTCCTTTCGAACAAGTTTACATGGACATTGCAGTTACACCAGAAGAAATCGAGAAGGGTATCCACACGCACGTGGAGTGGGCCCCTACAAACATCTTGTCGATTTTGGCCAACTTGACTCCATTTTCTGACTTCAACCAATCTCCAAGAAATATGTATCAATGTCAGATGGGTAAGCAAACTATGGGTACGCCCGGTGTTGCGCTTGCTCACAGATCAGACAACAAATTGTACCGTTTGCAAAGTGGTCAAACCCCAATTGTCAAGGCAAACTTGTACGATGAATACGGAATGGATAACTTTCCAAACGGAACCAATGCTGTCGTGGCGGTCATTTCTTACACAGGTTATGATATGGACGATGCGATGATTATCAACAAATCTGCAGATGAGAGGGGCTTTGGCTATGGTACTGTTTACAAGGTCGAAAAAGTCGATCTCTCCATGGACAGAAGAAGAGGTGACCCAGTGATTCAACACTTTGGATTCGGTCCTGACGAATGGCCCGAGGCTTGGAAAGAGAAGTTGGACGACGATGGATTGCCTCTCATTGGTGTTAAGGTTGAGGAAGGTGACCCAATTGTTGCATACTATGACGACACTTTGGGTAGAACCAAGGTCAAGACATATCACTCGAGTGAACCAGCATACATCGAAGAGGTTAAGCTCCTAGGAGATGACTCTGCCGACCAAGAGGCTCAAAATCTTACGATTAAATACAGAGTCACCAGACAACCTTTGATTGGTGATAAATTCTCCTCTAGACACGGTCAAAAGGGTGTTTGCTCGCGTAAATGGCCTACAGTTGACATGCCTTTCTCGGAATCAGGTATTCAGCCAGATGTCATCATTAACCCCCATGCTTTCCCATCTCGTATGACAATTGGTATGTTTGTCGAGTCCTTGGCCGGAAAAGCTGGTGCTTTGCATGGTATGGCGCATGATGCTACACCTTGGAAATTTAGCGAGACCGACACGCCAGCAGATTACTTTGGTGAGCAGTTGAAGATTGCAGGATACAACTACCACGGAAATGAACCAATGTACTCTGGTGCTACAGGAGAAGAGCTTAGAGTTGATATCTACATTGGTGTCGTGTACTACCAGAGATTGAGACATATGGTGAACGATAAATTCCAGGTTAGATCCACTGGTCCAGTTAATCCATTGACGTTGCAACCTGTTAAGGGTCGTAAGAGAAATGGTGGAATTCGTGTTGGTGAGATGGAAAGAGATGCTTTGATCGGTCACGGAACATCGTATCTTCTCCAGGACAGATTACTCAATTCGTCTGATTATGCTCAAACTCCAATCTGTCGCTCATGTGGCTCCATGCTAAATACTCAAATGTCCGTTCCTCGTGTTGGATCGATAGCCTCTGTGAGGTGCCGTGGATGTTCTGAGAAGTTGGAGAATTACATCAAGAAGGGTATTTATGTCAATGAAGCCGATATCTGGGTGGATGGACATGGTGTCAAGTTTGTCGGTGGTGATGACACCACCAATGTTGCCATTCCTTTCGTTTTGAAATACTTGGATTCGGAGTTGGCTGCCATGGGTATTAAATTGAGATACAACGTCGAGCCAAACTTGCAATCTTAGCTTATTCTCGATGTGAAACCTTCACTACTTTTACCATTACGATGTCTTAGCTGATCAGAAATGGAAGGTTTTTTTCTGACATTCCAGATTTGAGGCATTGAAAATTCTGTTGTCACGCTGAGTTCAGTTGGTACAGACAAACCTTTATTGGTATGAGTAATCCAAAACCAGTTGCATATGCTCAATACCTCAAGTGCCCAAAAAACAGGGGATGAGTTTTTTTTATATATAGATAATAAGGGGCACACAGCCTCTTTAGTAAATTAACAATGAATTAGAAGCTTTTGATTAGTTAAAGTAGTGAGTGGGTTAGTGAAAAAACTGGCCGCCTATTGTTAATTTCCAATTTTGCCGCTTAGTTTAGAAAAAGTCTGTTCAGTTATCGGTTCAGAGAAAGCCTTGGGTCGAAGAAAATTGTAATGGAAAAAATCAAGAGTGAGTTAATGTTCATGAGAACATGCTTGACTTTCGTGGGGCAATAAGTTTCTTGCAAGACCCTCGTCCCCCCAAAAAATATATATATATATATAATACGAGAATTACCATGTCGACGAGACCTTTCTATGGGTGGGCCTCCAAGGGAGCATATTTTAGGGAATATCTAAGGTTACATGTTCTTCTTATGAGCACTTCAGAATTCGGGATTTTTCTTCTTCTTTTTCTTCTGATTATTCGAACAGAATACGATCTACACCATGTTTTTTGTTTCTACTAACCTGATACTGTACCAGGAAACGATCAAGGGGGACTCTAAGTAGATTACGCCATATTTCTCTTTTGTCCGAAAGTTGTCTCATTTCTTACAACCAAATGTTTTAACGAAGCAAAGAAGACATGAGGGAGCATGAAATTAGGCGGCGAAAAAGCTACTCGTCCATGCAATCAGTTTATTCTAGCTTCTGATATAATAGGCAATAGAAGCCAAAACACGGAATAGAACCAGGCTTTTTTATTTCTTATTTCCGCAGTCAATCTTGAATTCTCGTTATTCTCAGATTTGAGTATAAGAGTAGAGATTTGGTGAGACAATATTTAAAATGCATGATTACCAAGAGCAATGTTGGATGTGCAATATAGGCGTAAGCGCTAATTCACGAGAAAAAGGTCAAATCCTTGCACTTTAGCAGCCACTAAACTGAATACGTGGGCGTTATTAGTCTGGATTTATTAAGTTACACCTGATAAATCCAACTAAAAGTGACAAAATCATTAGTAAGACTGCATGCGTATTCAAATATTGTAGCCATGAACCCAAATCAAGAAATACACATCTTGAGACAAGAAGTCACTTAATAAATACAGCTTTATTTATTTCTATCTTTATTAAAACTATATTAAACAACCTATAACGAAAAATGTCACAAAAGCATAAAAAAACTACTTCTTCTTTTCTCTAGTTCCCTTTGGAACTCTAGCGAGCCAGTAGAAGAATACTGTCAAAATCATGTTGATAGCAATAAATGCAATGAAGATACCCCAGTTTCTCCACCTCTGGGAGTAAACCGCATTGACACTTTCCAAAAAGGTGTCAGTGGAAGAGATTTGGCAAAAGTTGCAGCCTGAGGTGGCATCAGGGTTGGTAAGATAACCTCCAGCAACCTTCATATAGCCAGCCATATATTCACCACATGTTTGACCTTGGAAAGGATCAAAGGTAACCAATTCTCTTGGTCTACACTTGACAACGTTCTTGGCCAATCCAGTACTCAACATAGCCTGAACCAAATAAGTGAAAGGATTACATCTGTACATGAAAATCCAAAAGCGAGGCAAGACATTTGGACCGGCCAAAACACCACAGAAGTTCAAACACATAATGAACATAAGATTTGCCATGTTGGCAGCGTTCTCCGCCAATTCATTGAAAGATCCAACAAGTTGACCCAAGGTGGAGCAATAAATGTAAAAGGAGATGATGAGAAGATACATCAAGCCTCCACGTTGATGAACAGTATCAGTTGGCACAGCATTTTCGTACAAACCGAGTGGGTAGTACCAACAGAAGAAAGCGATGGTTCCAATAAGAACTTGGAATGGAATCTCCACCGTGATTTGTCCGGTGATAAAAGCAGCCCAACTGAAAGTTCTGGAAGGAGCTTCTCTGACCTCATAAACCTCTCTCTGTTTTACATAGTATGGCAACATCTGCTGAATCAACGTGTTCAATGGCATGAAAAACATAAAGATGGCAAACATTTGATTCTGCAACCCTTGGATGGAAGTACCTGCTTTGAAAAAGGAGAAACCATTGAACAACGAAGAAGAAGCAACCAAGAAGATTTTCGAGTAGATGTAGCCCGGCAGTCTCCAATATTGCTGGAGGGCTCTCTTTGTGACATAGTAGTATTGGACCAAAAATGGAGCAGCGTACGAAGCCTCGTCACCAGGATTGGTCTCGGCTGGAATCTTCTGAAGCTCATTTTCCATGTACTCCAACTCTTTGTGAACAGCAGCATATTCTTCCGAGTTTCTCCAAACTTCGAAGTAGTCCTGAGTGGCATGAGAACCCGGAGCAGCACCAACAACCTCCAACATCCATTCCGCAGGATTAGCCTCCTTTGGACAAGGATGAGCACCATTTCTTTCAAAGTAGTCAATCAAAGTTTGAGAGTTCTTGCCCAAGTCACCAAAGTAAGCAGTTCTTCCACCCTTTTGCAAAAACAACAACCGATCAAACTCTTGCATCAAAATAGCAGAAGGTTGATGGATGGTACACAAAATAGCTTGGCCGTGGTCAGCCAATTTTCTCATCAACTTACAGATGGACCAAGCTGTTTGAGAGTCTAAACCAGAAGTTGGTTCATCCAAGAAAAGAAGCAACTTAGGCTTGGCAACCAATTCGACAGCGATGGTCAATCTCTTACGTTGTTCGACGTTCAAACCTTCACCAGCAACACCAATCAATGCATCCGCATAAACGTTCATGTCCAAAAGATCAATCACGTAATCAACATACTCGTCTTTTTCCTTCTTGGAAACATGCTTTGGCTGTCTTAAGTGAGCAGAAAAAGTCAAGGCTTCACGCACGGTGGACGTTGGCAAATGGATATCCTGTTGCTGAACGTAACCAATAGTTCTTTGGAAAGAGGCATCCAATGGTTTACCATCCACCATTCTCGTACCATCTGTCACGACACCAGTGGTAAGACGCTCGGACAAACAGTTCAACAAGGTGGTTTTACCAGCACCAGAAGCACCCATCAAAGCAGTAACCTGACCAGGCTTGACCCAACCATCAATTTGATTCAAGATGACCCTGTCTTCGGACTTAATCTTCACACTATAAGTCAAATTCTTCCAGTGGAAAATCTTCTTCTGTGGGGTACCCTTTTCGCTTGAAGAGGAATCAGATCTCTCTTTATAGTTCTCAAGGGTCTCACTAAGATCAAGCTTTTCGTTTGTAAGATTGTTCTCAATGTCATTTGCCGAAGCTTCTCTTGCCTTGGCCTCCTTCTTGACTTTCTTCAAAGAACCACGCAAGTATAACACAAGCTCACCCTTTTGCATGGCACCCTTGTTGAATTCAGTTAAGCCAATGTAAACAATCAAGAAGAATATAATGTAACCAATGATGATACCAACGTTTCTCCACTTGTGAGTGTTGTAGTACTCATAAGACACAGCCAAAAACCGACTTCCTTGCACAATCGAGTCACCGGCAATAGATCCAGCTGCACTGCAAACATTATTAGGCGATGTGGTGCTGTTGTAACCTGGTCCTGCGGGAATGTATTGACTGCAAGTAAACTCACGGTCGCTGAACTCGTTTACCATCAATGACTCAAAAATATAAGACACAGGGTTGACGTACTGAATCCATCTCGACCATCCCAACATACTTGGGGTAGGAATGACAAAACCAGTGAAGATCACCATTGCCAACAAGATAACTGTGGCAGGTGTCATGGCTCCAGCCAAAGAAGTAGAAACAGCACCCAAAGATCTGAAGATATGCGACATGGCTAACGTACAAAGACCACAACACAACCAGTAGAAGAAGAAGCGACCCGGTTCTCTTCTAAAGTGGACCATGAAGTAGAAGGCAAAGTTGAAAATCGTGGACATGGCGAGCTTAGTAGGCAATTCTGAAATGATCGAAGCCAAAGCATCGGCCGATGGTCTGTACAAAGCAAACTTCTTGTGCTTCTCAACAATAGGACGGCCTTCGAACAAAGACATAATTTCCAACAAAGAAGCAAACGCATTGAACAAAACAGCAAAAAACATAGCAGCACCACGGTAGTAGAATTTTCCAGTAGTTGACTTAAGGTTGTAAAAAACAGACGACAACACCAAACCCATGACACCCTGTCCAAAGATGGAAAAGATCGTGATAGATGGATCACCCTTAATTCTCAAGAAGTTTCTGCCAATAATGTATTTGACTTGCATACCGAAAGAAACAGTGTATGGCGAACGGCTTGGAGCGCGCTTGGCTTGTCTGGCGACGTGAGAGTTATGGTATTCTTCACGGATGTTTCCAGATTCCACCTCCTTGAAATAAGTGTCAATCTTGGAAGTCAACGCAGAATATTCTGGGGAGTTGCGCCAGTATTCGGAGAATTCAACAGCGGTTCTTGGAACCTTGTTTTCATACCCTGGGCGCACCACTCTTTCCACTGGGTTAGTCAAGGAAGTCAAAAAGTCAGCAGTGGTTTGACGCTGAGGGCACTCGAAACCCATGTTGATGAAAAACTCCTTGGCCTTGCTGGCCTTACCGAAATAAATCTGGTAACCTTCGTAAAGGACAATTGTATTATCGAACAAATCATAGGCATCCTGAGAACATTGGTAGATAGCAATTAAAGGGGTGGCATCCAAAATTGCGGCGGATGTCTTCAAAGCACGGATAAACTCGAGAGCAGTGGCAGCATCCAAACCTCTGGTGGCATTGTCCCAACATTGGACGTTGGCACCAGACAAGGAGGCCTCAGCAATCGAGACACGCTTTCTTTCACCACCAGAAACACCACGAATAAAGTCGTTACCAACGTTGGTGTTACGAGTGTGAGACAACCCATAGGTAGCCATGTAGACCGAGGCCATGTGCTTGGCATATTCCTCTCTCGAAACAGGACCTCTGTTTTGGGGAGTTCTCATGCGGGCAGCAAATTCAAGAGTATCGCCGACAGACAATTGAGGGAAATGGACATCAGACTCAGCCGAGTAGATCACATCACCACGGTAATTTTTTTCAATGTCACTCAGTGAAAGACCATCGTACGTGATTTTGGATTCTTTACCAATGTTGAAACCGTACGTGTGCGAAGAAATTGTCTTCAACAAGGTCGAACATCCGGAACCAGGACGACCCAAAACAACAGTGAGTTCACCCGGCTTGAAGTAACCATCCATGGTCTTTAAAATATCAAAGTAACGATCATTGTTCTTGTTGAGGAAAGAAAGCTGGTCAGTAGCAAGCTTGAAAAGAGCATTTGTCACTGTGGGTTGATAGTCGGACCCAGCAGCAACACCATATGCTCTCAAGTCTCTGTAAGCAAGCCCCAACTTGGAAGGTTTGTAGTAGTCAGGATCCGATTCGAATAACTTGCGCATGTTTTTCACCCAAAACTTGGAGTCAAACTTCTCGCTGTTGGGGTCCAAGGCTTCGTCAGCATCGGCATAAGGAGCAACACCAGGAACTTCAGACATGTGGGTAAGGTATTTCAACAAATCGACCGACGACTTGGTACCGACACTGTCGGCACGGGAGTAGGTTCTGGCCAATTGGCGGATCTCACCTTCAGCATGAGAGTCAAAACCACGATATTCATTGAGAGAAGTTTCTTCGTCAAAGTCATCCAAAGCTTGAGGTACGGGTTCCGGCCCGGTATATTCAGTTTCGGCACTGACAAATCTGTCACCGTCTATGTTGGTGACACTATCTTGCCGAGGATTCATGGCGGCGGATCTGTCAATTGAGAAGTGTGAAAGTGGGGTAATGTATAACGACACAAAAAAAGATAAATTGAAATTGACGGTGAAATCGGGGCCTACTTATGGTGATGGGCAGTTGCGCCCGGTATGCAAAGTCTGCGAGTATTAGACGCCCTGCATGCCGTATCATGCATTGTTCCGATTGGAAAGCTGGGCCAAAAGCCAAACAAAAGCAAAAAAAAAAAAATACAGTAATGCGACAAGTGTTCGTATCGTAGAGCCGAACGCGAGGTTGCGAGAAGGGGAACTTATTTTTTTAAAGCTTTTCTTGGTATTGTTGTGGTCAATTCTTCTTTTCTTTCCTCTAAGGATTGATCTTAAGATGGGATATCAAGATATCAAATTTACTCGAATTATTCTGTGTAAAAGAAACAACACACTGTGAGTGAGATTGATTCGTATCACAAGTCGGAAGGCGAAAATAGCCTATCTTCCGTTTCCGCCTGTATACTACCGCTATCTAAGGGGAAGTGTTTTCTTTTCTGTAGTCGTAAAGATACTGCATATTGTACGGGAAGCCGGGTAGCGGGGAGTTTTTCTTCCGACGGAATACTCCGTACAGCCGTTCTGGGGGTTGCTACGAGGGGCAACCACGTTCCTCAAGCTTCTAGGCTGCGACTACACAATGATTGTGCTTTTGTTATTAATGAGTAGCACTTCGTTTATTTACTTTTTTATTCACAGATTTATTCACAGAATCACTTAGAGACCGATTGGTTTCACCCACCACTATTTCCGAATCAGACAATAAGAATATCCAATTGATTTATCTTGAGCACAGTCAAGGTAACTGCGGAGTGCATTATGGCTTGCTTTTGGAGAGCTCTTTTCTGGTGTCGGGGCTCGGAGTGAGCGGTTCCCGGAAGAAGAAAAGTTCCGAAGCGCGCTTACAAATAATGCAGTCCCCGCGGGTGGTGCTGCCCGAATCCGTCACTTCTCCGTGGGGGGCTGAAGTTTAAACACAACTGAGCCATTGTGCAGCCCCATTTGCCATCGGCCTTGTGGATGAACATAACCCGGATAATTCACATGTTTGTAGGCTTTTTAGGGAATATTTTCTATAAATTTTTAGACTTAGGGGTTCATTAGGTTGTGATTAATTACAATAAGATTTTTTCTGGTTTAAGGCATACATTGAGACGTTTTTTTTAGAGTGAAGTCTCATGGGTGAAGTATTTGGTTGCCCGAAATTGTATGCCGTTCCGGCGTGGGGCCCACCGGGGGTACGCGTGCACGGTGTAGCCACAAGACAATTGCGTGTAAAATCACAGGTTGCAAATTTCAGGAGCACTATAGGACATGTCTGAAGAGGCCATTTCTGGGTCTACCAAGGGTTTACAAGATGTAATTTGTCGATTTATTCAGTGACTGGGAACATTCTCGAACTTTCACACAGAAAAATTCCAGAGCTAAGCAGATTTGGCTAATGGCGAGTGACGGGCATAAACGAGAAACAGACCAAGACCGAAAAGTACAAGCTCACGTTCATTCCCAACGTAGAACATATGGTCCTCTTTTATTTAAATGATAAGTATTACACAATTTAATATACTCAATATCACATAGAGCATAATATACCCTGTAAAGACGGTCACAGTGAAGTAAAAGTTCAAGTACCAAACGGCTGGTACACATCAAAATGCTGGCCACGCTTCTCAAATATAGAGCCCCATTCTGTTGACCACTCAATCATGGACAAAGCATTTTTACTTTATATTTATTTAATATTGTTGATTTAGCGTATTTCATTCATTCTCAGGTCAATCAATATATTTTAATCTTCTTTTATGAGCCTTTTTCTGACAATGACGGTGTAATCCTCAAAGGCTTCCAATCATCATAGACCTGTAAAAGAGCCCCCTTCACTTAAAAAAGCATAATATTCTTCTCTATCATAATAAGATATTTTGAATTCCTATTTAGAAGGAAATGTTTATCAAACCACCAACCTTTATATTATTGACCAGGGTGAGCTGACACAGTCTCAGGTACATCTTCGTGTTTTCTCAATCGCTCCCGGTCTTACCTTAATTGTTTTGTCACACTTGGCCAGATTTCTTTCTAATCTAAGAAGGCTATGATATTTATCGCCATTACTCTATCATATCTCAGCCTTTAATTCACAATTACTTTTTTGTTCCAAAGTACGGGAGATGATAAGTAAGAGGTTCGAATAAACGGAGCTTGTTCTTGTTGGGCCTCCATTGTCATAATATACCCTAAGTCATACCACTTATCAATTATCCTTTTATAATGGCCGCATCTATTCTCTTCTTTTATATTATCTCTGACCAGAGAGACGGAAATCACAAATGACAATCGCAGCCTTTCAATGGGGTTAACATTTTGAGACACAGCATGCGATGGAATCACATCTTTCAACTCTGCACCCTAAGCCAGCGTAAACACATGGGATGTTTTTCTTTTTTTTAATGATATTATTAAAGCAATCGCAAAAACTTGATACTCCCAGCAAATCAGTATTATACAGAAGTAGATTTTGCTTTCTTAAGCGAAAAATTCGAAGACAAGTGTCTGGGTCGTGTGTGATATCGCTTTCGATTTCAGCTAAATATTGTAGGATACTTTCGCCACCCGATATCTCCAACGAGAATTTATTATTATCATGTGCAAATTCTTTAGCTGCAATTTATACATTGATATCAGAATTTGGTATAGTCCAAAATGAGGATAGACAGTATTCACCCACCTTATATATCTTCCAATAAGGACATGAATGCAAAAGATATCAGTTTCACATGTAAAAGAAAAGCCCTTACCAAGCAATTGATCTGAGATTCAACAAAAATAGTTTCTTTCTTGGTTTTCCAAGCTTTTAAAAAAAGATTCCTTGGTTGTACCACACGAGATTCAGGATCATTACTGGTTGAACAGCCACACATGGATGTGACCATTGGCTCTCTCATTCGACGACCTCTAATAAAACAAACACGGCGATATTGAGATAAAACTTTTTTTTTCCACTAATGGAAGATGCTTGGGAGTGCAACTCGTTCATTTCTGGTGGACTTATTTCAAGATTATTGAACTAATCTTTCTAAGTTGATCATAATCACATATTGATTAAGCAGTTTTATTTTATTTAAGATTTCTCAAAAAAAAAAAAAAAAAAAAATGGCCACAACATTCCGTGTCAGTCATTGTAGTCCTCCGGGTGACCTTCTAGTTCATGGTGCTTGTAATCTGACCCCCTGGGAATGTTCACTTACGAACCCTTCAAGGACTCTGCCACTCACTCATCAAGAATTGATCATTTCAAAAAATCCATTACTTTACACTTCAATACACGGACACCTAAGAATCTGTATCACCTAGGAATCTGTATGAGAGTATTTACCCACAGCTCGATTCCTCTTATAGATACGACTGTCAGATTAGGATACTAATGGTAACCCTTGTCTCTCCTCAGGTAAGATACCACCAGGTTCCTACGCTCTCTGGAGACATACGGGTTTAGTTAGTCGATGGCTTCAGTTCTCTGCTCTTATGAAAATAAGTCATGAGGGTCCTGTTTACATTAAACTACATCATATTGAGCGTCCTCTGAATGGGTGAGTATTATTGTGAACACCTCAAACATTGACAGGATTTTTTTTTTTTTTGTTTGACTGGAACCCCTTGAGGCTGCGGCCCAACGCCGTGTCACACGAAGAACACTTCATTGTATCTCGCTCTAGTCTTAATGGTGTTCTTTCCAGAAAGATTACCTAAAGGACTGGGTGAGGAGAGGGCTCAGCCCAGATGCTGTTATTGCCTAGTTGATGTCTGAACAATAGAGTAGTCCGGACGAGTCAAACATTCCTTTTTTCATCATTTCTCAGCTCAACCATCTTCTCTCTATAGTCTAATATTGAATACAGCTATGGCACATGTGAATGGGACTACTGCATCTACTGCTCTAACCCTCAACGGTATCTTTGTTTAAAGGATAACCAAGTAAAAACCTTCTGGTGTTGTACACGTTTATCATGGCCCGAAGCCAGCCATTATTACCATTGTTGAGGATATCTGCCCTCCAACCTTGCAAGCTTCGTTGGATGAATTCAATGTAGTAAAGGTGGAGGAACTTACTTTCTGGAGTCTCATTGATGAAGGACTAACCCATTCTTTGATTACTCCCAAAAGCTCCGTAATGCAATATTAAGTAAACATTACTGTAGGAGCATACAAATCCGTAAGTATTCCACTTGTTAGGTAGAGCATGAGCCCAGCTGGGTTGTTTGTCATTAAAGTTAATGCGGGTCTCTCAAGTCGCGCTCTCACCAAAACAAACGCGAGCTTTCGCTTCGCATTGCACGTGACCTATCACGTGATGATATCAAAACAAACGTATCGCTATTGATCCACAGCCGTAGTTACAACTATACAAATACCACAAACCAAATAACAAAAACACAATACCAACCACCATGGGGTTTGACGAATCAAATATTCTTACCTTTGTGGAGAGTATAGCCAATGTACTGGGTAATTTGCTGTTGACTTGGGCCAACCGGTCAGAGACCGAAAGACATCTTGCTGCGTCCTTCATCATGTCTCTACAGCCCGATGCCCTTTACGTGATTGTGCACGACAAATCAATACAAATAATCTCTGATTTAACGAAAACACCATCGGAATTTGATCTATTGATAGTTTTGATCAAACAAGCCGGCGCACTTCAGGAGAAAGTCCCCCTCATTGCCCAGATCCACGTGATAAATATCCCTGGGCCTGCTAAGTCTTCAAATCAAGATAAAACCTCAGTGTTGACGGATGAAACCATTTCAAACGACCACTCAACTATCGTAGCTGGAAGTGATACCCAAAGAGACTCGTATGGTCACATAATAAACCTTGTTTCCTTGGCCATCACCCCTTATTTTGATTTCGTTGCCCAGAATGAAGCTACCGACACTTCCTCCGCGTCACTTTCCGTTGCAAAAAAGAAATTCAGCGAGTTGGCTCTTTCCTTGAGAAACCTACAACATCGCATACATGTGCCAGAACTTCTTAATTCTGTTCCTCAGCATATTCGCCGGGTATTAGCCGACCCGGAGTCTCCTCATGACCCGGCTATCGTGTCCAATTCAGAACTCTTGAATGACCTCACTAAAATCGTCAACTCTTGGATTCAGCAGATCCAAGCTGTGTCAAATATGTCTAAGTCAGCTTCTGAGGGAAACTCCATTCAAGATGAAGTTCATTTTTGGTCTGTCTTGGAGGCTACCCTCATCTCACTTCGTGAACAAACACTTCAACCAGATGTGCAATGTGCCATCGAGATTCTTAATTCTGCAAAGAGATTCCAAGTAACGCTTGCTTTCCAAAACAATCTTGGCATTTCAGAACTGTTGGAGGAAACCAGGTCTTATAACGACCTCTTGAAGGATCTTCCAATAGCAGAACTCACAGTCATAAAAGATAATATTAAAGAGGGCCCAAAAAGCATCGAGAACTTAGAATCAACCATCGTGATTTTATTCAGTCACCTCAAAAAGTGGAAGGGACTGAATTCCTTGACGTTGACGAGAATGATCTCTTTAGTGGAGCTCTTGCTCGAAGAAATCGCCAGAAAAGTATCTCAATTATTAGTATCTTTGGATCTAGTGGGCATTATGTACACAAAGTTCTCTATTATTTGCGCTGAGCATGTTAACCGGCTTTTTCAGACTATTGAATCCAATGTCAAATTCATGGTGAATATAATCCGAGAGCTCATGAGGAAAAGGCAGGAAAAATTTATGGTTATTAAAATTGAAACGCCTCTCTTGACATTGATCAAAGAAAGGGTGGAAAATCTCAAGTCATTGAGAAAGAAACACGAGGATCTTCTCCAGGCCTTAACATGTTTGGAAGGCGCCGATGGTCAGATTCAACACATTACTTTGGCTTATAGTAAGCAAATTGCACCATCGAGCCCCTTTGATTTTTCTAAACAAGGTACGTCATTGTGGGAGACTAATCAGCAATTGTATACCGATGCTTTCACAAAAGTTCTGGAAAATACGAGTGTGATACTTAACCGAAAGTTCGAGCAGTGTGAATCCTTCAGTGAATACCTATGCTTATTTGATAAACTCCTGGGTGATGCAACGACAAACTCTTCCGCTTTTATCCTTCTGTTCATTGAAGATAGACACAAGCTTAATATATTGGATGTGGCATCGTCTGATATTGATGATTTACTAAGTCTCTCATATGCGATGATTGACAAGCTTTCCAAAAAACTGAAGGATGAATCCGTTTACTCCTTACTTTTATGGGAACTATCTTTTAAAGCTAAAGCGGATTTTTACCTCGATAATCTTAGAAAATTCTTGGGAGAAAACTGGAACGGCTACTCAGTTGGCTCTAAGATCGAATCGAAGCTTACATCTTATTTTCAAAAGGCAAATATGGATGGTCTCCTACAAAAATGGGTTGAAAATGCCATTACAATTGTCACAAATACACATGCCACAGGAAACGTGCTTGGAATTAGCCTCCCAGCTGACAAAAGTTCTGCGAAACTTATTGTTAACGCTAATGCTGATATGAAACTTGTGATAGAACAAGCGGAGAATCTTTTGAATTTTGGATTTGAAGTGCCCTCCACCTTGCATGTCCAGCTTGATCGTCAAAAGGCAATACAACCCCTTATCTACTCTCTTCACGAACATACAGATCTTCTAGAAGACATCATTCTAGGTGTTTGCAACGAAAGTGATTATGGGATCAAATTTGGATTTCTAATTGAAGAGCAAAAGTGTAAGATCTTCGCTCTATTAAAAACCGTACTGAGACTATCTTGGTCTCTGATAATGCTGGAGGTCAATCTCCAAGAAAGCGAAGATGCTTTTCAAGACGCTATGCGAATGGAAAATTCAGGCTTGAGACAAGTCAGTCTTCTTCAAGAGAATGTCCACAAACTTCATTCACAGATCAATGTCATACATAATATTTATGACCGCTTGTACAACATTCATATACCCATGCTCGCATCTTGCGAGTATAAGGTCGAAGAGGTGGCAAAAGTTACTTCGAGAATACAGGAAGACGTGAACACAATAGTCAGAGCAGACTTCTGCAATTTGGAATATTTTTTGGCCATTATAAATCAGGATATTGCAAAGGCCGTTACTGAGAAGTGTCAAAACGAGCTTTATTCTCTATCAAGTCTTATTTCTGGCAGGCCTGTCACCGACGCAGATCTTGAGAAACATACTCCTCGTACACACACTATTTTGTTTGAAAATGGTTCTTTTCTGGTGATCCCACCCCTTCAAAGCTCCAAACTGGCTTGGGTTGAATGTGTGAACCGCACTTTAAAGCTTACGGAAAACTTGCCCTTGGTTTCCGTAAGTGGTGGAACCGAATTGCTCAAGCCTGATGATTCTGGCTGTTTGCTGTCTGCAATAATGGACGTCTTTTCAACCGCGGAGAGTACTTATATCAATGCCTGTGAGTACTTTCTGAAATGGCTTTCTTTGCAAAAGATTTTTTCAGAAGAAGCTCAGCTAGAAGGGATTATGTTCCCGGGTGATATGCTGCCTGAAAGCTGTTTGGGTAGTGTGGAAGAAATCCTTAAATTGAAGCAAATCTTTTGCAACCAAGATGGTGTTTTCCGGGTCAATGCAGTGATGTCAATTTCGTTTCTGGGCATTGAGTCTCTCGTGGCGAAGAGATTCTCAAACGTCCAGAAGAAGCTATTGGAGATACTTGCGCAGCGACTGCAGAAAATCAGTAAAAAGTGTTCTGATGATTTGACGTCCGCGCAAAGATCACTTCTTGTTGATTTGAATTTTGAAGGAACTGAAATTTCTGTTTTATCTTCTGTCGGTGAGGTGTATTCGATCAAGTCAAAATTACTCACTTGGACCGAAAGTATTGAATCTCTTGCTCGCTGTCAACTGTACTTATACCGACAAAATGTATCTGCAACAACAGGTTGGGTTTATGTGGAGCAACTTGAAGGTCAGATTTCCAATGTAAAAAGCTTGCTTTCAAAAAGTCTCGAAAATATATCATCAAACTTCGACTCTTTGACTTTGAAACTCAGATCTCAGTGGTCAGGTGTCGAGAACGCTTTAAAACAATTAGGTGAAGATTGGAGAGAAAACAAGCCAATTTCGGCTGCTTTGGAGCCCCCTTCTGCTTTGGTCGTGATCGCAAAATACAAGTCGAAAGCCAAAGGTCTTAATGCTCAAACGAAATCCTTACTTGAAATTGCCGACTCGATGGAGATTCATCTAGAAACGAAAGAATCCCTTGAGCTTTTAGAGGATGACATCGATGAGCTAAAGGTGGTTTGGACTACTATTCAAGATTTGTGGGATACTTTGGAGGTGATCAAGAGACAAAAATGGAGCGAGGTCCACGTTCGAAGCCTCAAACATGAACTTGAAAGTATCATTTCTCAAAGCAATGATTGCTCAATTGCGGTACGTCAATATTCGGCTTTTAGCTCTCTACAAACCACGATCAAGGAGTACCTCAGAAAAATCCCCTTTTTATCTGAGTTAAAAAGTGATGCTATGAAGGAGCGTCACTGGGAGCAAATCTTTACTTTGGTGGGAGTGAAGCGACAAACGAATGAAGCGATACTTGTGCGAGATGTTTTGGAGATCAATTTCCAAATGAACGAGGCTGTTATTCGTAATATTATAGAGAAGGCAAATGGCGAGCAATTGGTTCAAGAAAGTCTCGAGGCAATCAGAGAAGAGTGGGCAACTATCACTTTCGAAACATTCAGTCATGGTGGAAAATGCCGATTGATAAAGAACTGGAGTGTTTTATTTGATCAATGTGCTACAAATCTCGGGACGCTCGCCAGTATAAAGAATTCCATGTTTCACGGGCAATTTGAAAGAGAAAGAGATGAGCTCGAGAGTAAGTTAAATGACCTCACTAGTCTCTTGAATACTTGGATTGAGGTGCAAAGGCAGTGGGTCTATTTGGATGGTGTTTTTGGATCAAATAGCGAGATCAAAGCTTCGCTTCCTCTTGAATCGTCTCGATTTGGCAACATATCTTTCGAGTATTTATCTCTACTCAAGAGGGTGAGCACTTTTAATCTCGTTATTGATGTTCTTTCTATAAAGGGACTCCCCAAAACTATGAAAAAATTATCAGATTCTTTGACAAGAACTGTGAGAGGATTAACTGACTTCCTCGACAAACAAAGAGACCGTTTCTCGAGATTTTTCTTCATTGGAAACGAAGATTTATTAGAGCTTTTGGGAAGCGATAACAATGAGTCGCAGATAAATAAGCACATAAAGCGAATGTTTCCAGGAATTGCCTCGCTTTCTTTAGATCGAGAAACTTCCCAGATAATGGCAGTTGCAAGTCCCCAAGGAGAGGTGATAGAGCTTGATACCCCTGTTTCTTTGATAAAAAACCGTTCTTTGGCCCAATGGTTGAGCGTTCTTGAAACAGAGATTAAACTCACAATCTCCACCAGAATTTGCCAAGCTGTCAAATGTGTTGATCAATTGTGTCTGATTGGAGGCTCATTACGTGAAGATTTGTTCGAGCTGATTCTCAACCAGATTCCACACCAGGTACTTATAGTGGCATTTCAAGTGCATTTTACAACGAGGGTTCAAAGTGCTCTTGATTCCGGAAATTTTGATGATATTACTACTTTCTATTCGTCCTTGATGTCGAAGTTGACCAATTTAGCCTCTTTATCGGATGAGACTATTTTTTTGAGCAAAGTAAGGTGCCTCATAATCGAGAGTTTACATCATCGTGAAGTTGTTGAGAATTTGGCTAATGCGGATTCATCTCAGAGAATATCTATCTGGAACTCAGAACAGTTGTTTTATTGTCAGCCAAATGAAGAAGATCCACTCAAGAGAATTTATATCAAGCAGGGTCGGTTCGAATTCTCGTACGGTTTTGAATACTTGGGGGTCATGGAGCGTTTGGCACTCACGCCTCTTGTGAACAAATGTTTCCTAGCCATGACGCAGGCTTTGGCTCAGAAGCTAGGAGGATCTCCATTTGGTCCAGCCGGAACAGGAAAAACCGAGTGTGTGAAGGCTCTTGGTCAGAATTTAGGAAGAATGGTATTGGTCTTCTGTTGCGACGAATCCTTTGATTTCCAATCAATGGGGAGAATCTTATTGGGTATATGCAAAGTCGGGTGTTGGGGATGCTTTGATGAGTTTAACAGACTCGAGAAAAAAATCTTGAGTTCTCTTTCCACTCAGATTGAACGCATAGAAAATGCTCTACAACTATCGGAGACCGTTATTGTTTCTGAAAAAGAAATCTCCGTGAACCAGGAAACCGGGATTTTTGTCACAATGAATCCAGATTACGTGGGTAGAAACGAATTACCAGAAAACTTGAAAAAGTTGTTCCGTGGCTTTGCAATGAACCAACCAGACAAGGAGAGAATTGCAGAAGTTATCTTGACATCACATGGATTCACTCATTCCAAAGAATTGTCCAATGTCTTAATTCCATTCTTCGGGCGGCTCCAGACAGATATGAGTCCCCAATCTCATTATGATTTTGGATTGAGGGCATTGAAGAGCATATTAAACAAAGCTGGCCAAATACGGAAGGTAAAGACAGGCAAATTTGAAAGCTTGGATATGAATTCTTTTGAAATCTCCATAATTCTGAAATCTTTGATCGAAACAATAGGCCCGAAGCTTGTCAAAGAAGATGAAATTGTTTTTGAGAAGATACTCGAGGAATTTCGCTTTACTGTGAACTCTAAACTGGAAGATGACAATATGTTTTTACTTGGGCTTAACAAACATGCCATAACCAAGGGCTTGGAAGTCACTGCTGAATTCTCTCGCAAGGCTGTTCAAGTTTTCCAAATCCAACAATCGCACCATGGCTTTATGCTCGTGGGCCCTTCGGGAAGTGGAAAAACTACTGTCATGGACCTGGTGCTCAATACTTTGAGTGTCATTGAAGGGGTGCCTTTTCATAAATACACTATTGACAGCAAAGTGTTGACCAAAGATAATCTTTATGGTACTTTAGATCCTGTTACAAGGGACTGGACAGATGGCTTGCTTACGAAGATTATCAGGAATGTTTCCGCAAATTTGAAAGGGGAATTGGAACGTCGTACTTGGATTGTTTTCGATGGAGATATTGACCCTGAATGGGCGGAGAATCTTAACAGTTTGCTTGACGATAACAAACTCTTGACACTTCCCAATGGAGAAAGGCTTGAATTGCCTCCCAATGTGAGGATTGTATTTGAAGTCCTGAACCTTGACTATGCTACGCCCGCTACTGTCAGTAGATGTGCTATGATCTGGTTTGATATCTCACTTGTTACTATCGGATCTCTTTGGAATCAACATATTCATCATCTTACACAGTCATTTGATGAGATTTCTGAACTGGAAAATTGGGTAGAAACAACGAAGAAACAAAACTTATTGAAGGATGTCGCGGAGATTCTCACAAACTTCTGCTTGGAGCCATTGATAGAAGAAACTTATAAGTTCTCTTTAAACCTTTCTCATATCATGGAAATGGGCCCTCATCGAATGTTGACTGCTCTTTTCGTTTATTTCAGAATCCACGTCTCGGATTTATTGACTCATCTCAGTTCTGATTCACCCATTGAAAACCTCGAGATTTTTGTATCAAAGGCACTTGTCTTGTCAAGTATCTGGGCATTCTCTGGAGATTGTACTTTTGACGAAAAAGAGAAATTACGAGAATTCATTGAAAAATTGGAGCCATTCACCAATTTGGATATCCCAACCAATGTTTC
Organism: Metschnikowia lachancei; assembly: GCA_030572615.1. Classification (NCBI taxonomy): domain Eukaryota; kingdom Fungi; phylum Ascomycota; class Pichiomycetes; order Serinales; family Metschnikowiaceae; genus Metschnikowia; species Metschnikowia lachancei. The sequence goes on from JAJMAK010000118.1 coordinate 34,668, forward strand.
ACAATGCAAGATATCGTATCCAACTTTCGAGTGGGATACATGGTCTAGATATGTTGAACATATCGACCTTGAGCCACACCAAGTATTGGACCCAGGTACAATTGTCCCTACTGTGGATACGGTGATGCACGAGTCATTGATTCATGGCATTATTAACAAACATTCTCCATTAATACTTTGTGGACCACCGGGTTCGGGTAAGACAATGACTTTCCTCAAGGCGCTCAGGAGCTCTTCCAATCTTGAATTAATATCGTTGAACTTTTCCAAAGATACAACTCCGGAAGCTCTTCTAAGTACTTTGGAACAGCATTGCGAGTACAAAATTACCAACCGAGGCTTAGAGTTGAGCCCTAAAGTGGATGGAAAATGGGCGGTTGTCTTCTGTGATGAGATCAATCTACCTTCAGTGGACAAGTTCGGAACACAACGTGTAATTTCCTTTATGAGGCAATTGGTGGAACGTTCAGGTTTTTGGAGGCCATGCGATCTTTCTTGGGTCACTTTGCGTAATATCCAATTTGTTGGTGCCTGTAACGATCCCAATGATCCGGGTAGAAATAAATTGACGGAGCGTTTTATGCGTCATGTGACGTTGGTGATGGTCGACTACCCCGGACCAGTGGCCCTCAGGCAAATTTATACCACTTTCAACAAGGCCTCTTTGAAGTGCGCACCAAGCATCAGATCATTCTCAGATGCCCTAACGAACTCAATGATTGAAGTTTACGAAGAAACTAGATCGTTTTTGACTGCAGAAAAACAGAGTCATTACATTTATTCTCCCAGAGAGTTAACAAGATGGTGCCGAGGAATACTTGAAACAGTGATGAGTGTATCTTACTCGAGTCTTTCCGAGCTTATTCGCCTCTGGTATCACGAAGGGTTGAGACTTTTCTATGATAGGCTTGTTACAAACGACGAAAGGGTTTGGTGCAGAGACTTATTCTGGAACATAGCAGCGAAAAACTTTCCAAATCTGAATTTGGAAACCACACTAAAGGGACCAGTACTTTATTCTACCTGGCTCACAGGCGAATATGAATCTGTATCGGAGGATGCATTAGCTGTATTTGTCAGAGAAAGGTTGAGGGTCTTCAGTGAGGAAGAAATGGAGTACAATTTGATCTTGTTTGAAGATTTATTGGATCATGCTCTCAGAATCGACAGAGTCTTAAGACAGCACCAGGGACATATGATCTTGGTTGGTCCAAGCACCAGTGGAAAGACCTGTTTGACAAAGTTCGTGACGTGGATGAACGGAATGAAGCTCGTACAATTGAAAGTTCACTCTGGATTTTCCATTTCTGAATTTGAAAGCTCGCTCCGCGAAGTATTGATATGCTGTGCCAGGGGCGAGCTGATTTGCTTCTTGATCGATGAGTCCAGCATATTGGACGCTTCTTTTATTGAAAGAATGAATTCTTTGTTGGCCAATTCTGAGATCCCAGGACTATTCGAAGGCGAGGAGTTGGAAAATTTGATTAAATTGTGTGCTTCTGAGGCCTCTGCTCGTGGAGTTATATTGGATACTGCTGACGAAGTTTATGAGTGGTTCACTGGTCAAATCTCCGAGAACCTTCATGTTATCTTTACGATGAGTGAGTTGCAAAGCGCAAACACCCCGCAGATAAATTCTTCTCCTGCACTTTTCAATAGATGTGTTATGAGTTGGATGGGTGATTGGACAGATTTTTCCATCAAAAAGGTTACAGAATCTTTGATGCATGAGATTCCGTTGGACCAGTCCAATTTCGTTGTTCCGGCAGATTTTATTCCGTACATGACAGGTGAACTTTCGACATTTAGAGAAATTGTTGTTGATACCTTTGTGTTTATTCATCGTTCCAATTCTCGTGTCAACTCACAAGTGGTGCCTAAGCAATTCCTCGACTTTATCAATCTTTTCAAGAAATTATTCTTGAAGGCCCAAAACGATTTAGAAGAGAACCAGAGACATACCAATATTGGTCTCGATAAATTGCGTGAGACAGTGCTTGAAGTCAGCCAAATGAAGAAAGTTTTATCTGCTAAACAGGCAAACTTGAAGATTAAAGACGAAGAAGCCCGAAATATGCTCAATCAAATGATTCTGGATCAGAATGAGTCGGAAAGAAAGAGAGAGTTTTCTGTTGCCACAAAAGCCGAACTAGAAAAGCAAGAAGTTGAAATTCAAACTCGGAGAAAGATTGTCATGGAAGATCTTGAACTTGCTGAACCCGCTGTGCTTGAGGCCCAAAGGGGCGTGCAAAATATCAAGAAGCAACATTTGACTGAATTGAGAAGTATGTCCAATCCGCCAGCTTCTATAAAATTGGCCATGGAGTCTGTGTGCGTGCTTCTCGGGTATCAAGTTCCTACTTGGAGAGATGTCCAGCTAGTTGTGCGGCAAGATGACTTCATTGCGAAAATTGTGACTTTTGATAACGAGAAGCAATTGCTGCCAGAGTTGAGAGCATACATGGAAGAAGTCTATCTTTCACGCTCAGATTATAACTATGAAACGATTCATAGAGCAAGTAAAGCGTGTGGACCACTTCTTCAATGGGTGATTGCTCAGATTAAATATTCTGAGATTTTGGTGAAAATCGGACCACTCAAAGAGCAAGTGGCAGCGTTGGAGATGTATGCAAACAGATCCAAAGCCAAGCTTACGGCAATTGGTGAAATGATCGTCGACTTGGAGCAAAGCATTGAGAAATATAAAAACGACTACAGCGAGGTCATTCGAGACGCAGAGAAAATCAAGACAGAAATGAGTGATATCGAGCAAAAGGTCCATCGCAGTATGAAACTTATCGAAAACTTGACCAAAGAGCGCCAGAGATGGCAGGAAAGCACCAAAGGTTTCCAACAAGAAAGAGAGCGTTTGGTGGGAAACTCAATCCTTGGTTCTGCGTTCTCTATTTACTGTGGAAACCTAAATCAGAGACAAAGGCAAGAACTTATCACTGGTTGGAAGACAAGGCTCGATCAATCTCACATTCGATTCGAGATATCAATGGACCTTGGGTCTTTGTTGGCCACGAATGCCGAAAGAATTACTTGGTCGAAAAGTGGCTTACCAGAAGACGACTTATTTATGCAAAACTTTGCCATCAAAAATCAAAGCGAATTCCCACTCATCATTGACCCAACAGGTGATATTCTCCCAGTTTTGAAGGAATCATTAAGCGAAAAATTGTTGACCTCGAGCTTCTTGAGTGACTCCTTCACAAAGACAGTTGAGGATGCATTGAGATTTGGAGGAACGGTGTTAATCCAAAATGCCGAACTCTATAATCCCATTCTAGATTCTGTTTTGCGGAAGGATGTAACGCATAACGGTGGCAGAAAAATCATCCAATTTGGGTCTAAGTCGTTGATTCTTCTGGAGCAGTTTAAATTGATTTTATACACGCGTGATTCGCGTATCAAGGTATCACCATTTTTGAGATCAAGAACGGCCCTTCTCAATTTCACAATCACAAGGAGCAATCTTGAAAATCGTGTTTTGAACGTTTCTCTCGAACATTTTAATCCTGACTTGGAGAAAAAAAGGGTCGAATTGGCGGCACTACAGAGTGAATACAACTATCGCTTGCTCAAGCTTAGAAAATTGCTCCTTTCCACTTTGAACGAAATAAGTGGGACATTTCTTGATAACGACAATATCATCGATTCTTTGGAGCAGATGGAGACGGAGTCTTCGAATATTGATGAGAAGATGGCAGAAAGCGTGCAGGTGATGACTTCGGTCAATGAAGTGAGACTCTATTTCAAGGAGATCGCATCTCATCTGAAAAATATCTTTGAGATTGTTATGTCTCTTGGTGAAACCAACCGTTTCTACAATTTCTCGTTCTCGGGATTCATAAGCATATTCAAGAAGGTTCTTTTCGAGGTTGGTGCGTCTTCCAAGCTTGAAGAGATTATACTGATGCTATATGGCATGGTATACCAGCTTTTCTCTCCGACTCTTCGAAAGTCTGACAAGTTATTGTTTCACTTGTGTCTTGCGGTGTCTTATCATAGCATAAAGTTCGGCCCCGATGTTAAAGATGCTCTCATGAAGCTCTTGAGAATCACCCCTGTTGGACACTCTTCGCTGGCACGTGTGTCAGGTTTAGAGTGGTGTCTTTCGGAAAAGGAGCAAGAGGATTTCATTGAAAATTGGGGAAAGGTTTCAACGAATTACAAGGATGAAGAGGGCTTCCTGGTAGTTGCCAAGTTTGCCGAACAATTCCTTGAAGTTCTGAGTCTCAAAAATAAGTACTTTGCTCTTGAAGACTATTGTTCCACTGTATTTGGCGAACGTGTCCCAAGTGAACTTCAAATGGCGGATTGGATAGAGCATACCAGTGGCCCACACATCTTTTCTACCTCAGAAAACTATGATGTGACATTCCAAATCAAGGAGAATGCTAAAATAGCGAAAATGGAACTCGTGAAGGTTTCAATGGGCGCCAAAGAAGGTATTAAAGCGGCCAATGAAGCTTTAAATGCCGGTATGAATAAGGGGCTGTGGGTGTTGATTCAAAATGTGCAAATGTCACCAGATTGGCTCACTCATTTGAAGGCCACGTTGCAAAGCAAAGTAGCTCGAGATGGGTTTAGGCTATTCTTGACTTGTTCTTTGGACGCAAGCAATATTCCGAATGAACTTATTGGCATATCAAGTGTTTTCACCACGGAAATCCAGCCGCAGTGGAAAACTATGTTGCTTAATACTTTTGATACGTTAGCCACTCTGAAAGTATCTGTTCCAGAATTACACGTGTACTTCCTTTTGAGTTGGTACCATACAACAATTCAAGAGAGATTAAAGTACGTGCCTATTTCATTCCAAATGAGTTATGACATCAATGAAGCGGACGTTATAGCCGCAGGTTTCATGATTCGAAAGATGTTTGAGGGTACATCCAAGACAAGAAATGACATTTCATGGACCGAAATTGCTTACCGAGTGGGCGAGATAATTTATGGAGGTAAGATGTCGGAAGAAAAGGATTCACGGTATTGTGTTGAGCTTGCGAAGGAAATCTTCCATACTGATGCGCATAAACAAAGCTTCAATTTGATAAAGAACGAAGTCACCGACAGGACAAGCATGAAATTAACAGTTCCTGAGGCGTCTACGGTTAGTGAGTACAAGAGTTGGATTGCACATCTACCCGAAGTGATTCCATTGGAATGGCTGGGGCTCGAGAGTGGGGTCAGTGACAAGGCAAGAGAAGAGGAAGCCCAGGTAGTGTGTGAGCGAACAGTGAAGTTGTTACATAAGGCCATTTAAAAGGCCACGATATTTAAGACAAGGTGTTTTGAATAGGAAATCAACCACGTATAAATGAATGCGTAGTTAAGTAATAATAACATCACGAATGATTCATTTTAACACAACAAAAGCAAATTAGCATAACGTTAAAATCAACAAAAAAAATACTCTACACCGCAAATCCAATGATGCTTCTAATTAAGAGTTATACACATAGTACACGCATTTACTCGTCATCCTCCTCCAAGGTTTGAGCAGCGATACGGTCCAAATCTCTTTGACCGTTCTCGGAGATTCTTCTTCCGCCCTTTGGAGAAATCTCAAGGACACCAATCTTCTCCAAAGCTTGGACAACCTTTCTGTTGACAGAGCCGGAAGCGTCGGCGTGCTTGTGTGGTCTGAAACCTCTGTTGATAGCACCACCGTACAACTTGTTCAACTTACCGACACCAACGGACTTTCTCAAGTACACGTGTCTGGCGGCAGAAGCAGCTCTCTTGTAGAACCAAGTCTCGGACTCTTGTGGAGGCAACTCATTACCGGCAGAGGTCTTAACAAGTTCAACGTAACCTGGAACCTCCAACTTACCTTGACGTTGCAAGAACTGGGCGTAAGCGTTGATAAAGTCTTGAGCTGGAACGTCTCTGTGATTGTTAGTAAAGGTTTGGGGATTGAAGTTTAGGAATTTGATTTCACCATGAGTAATGCTCTGTGGGGGGTTCAGAAGTGGGGATTTCAGACGTGGAGAATTGGACAGTTGGAGGTAGTTTTTTCAGTTGAAAGTACCGTTTCTGGTATGTTTTTTAATGGCTGGCGGCTATTTCTTTGAATTGTTTTGACGGCGTATTATTTATATCCCCGTTGGATCATTTCAGGGACATTTGCTTTTGAGATTAGCCTTGGACATTTAAAGCTTCGGTATGTGGCCTGACTATGAGTGGATGGCGATGCTGGTCAATGGAAAAATTCGTCATTTTGACAATAGTTTAACAAGAGGCGGTATGGTTTGGGTCATAGAGAAATCCACAGAGCTTTTATCATCAACGGTGATTGTGTGAACACATACTTGACGGTAACACCTGGCATCTTGTTGATGTATTATGGAGAGTATGAGCACGATGTAAAATTTTCTTTCGAAATTCTGTTAGAGCGTGAGAATTTTCTGGCCCTGCATGAGATACCCACGCGAATGAAGAGCAGTCACGGAGGTCATGTGACCTGCGAAGAGCGGCGCGAGACAAAATAATGAAAAAAAAATATTGCGTGGCCCCCGCGACATTCATCGAAATGGTATGTGCTGCATACAACATGGCTTGTGGAATGGTTCCAAGTTGGGTATGAGGATGTTTATAGACCCGTTAGTTGGTGTATTTGGAGAATATTTTGATTTTTAGTGGTTTAATGCTTTGAATTTGGGCCCTTGAACTTAGTTTTGGCACGTAATTTGGCACGTAATTTGGCACGTACTTTACTTTTGACTTTTGACGCTGGAAGTGCCCAACTGTAGGATGGAAGTAGTGCATGAAGATAGAAGTATATTAATCTGAAACGACGAAATTAAGGCACAACGGAAATTTTATGGGTGTCTAAATGTTATGGGCATGGTATGAATGGGGAACAGGGAAACTTCTGAGTAATGGTTTTTTGTTTGCTCTGTTTTGATTCATAACAGTTCCTGTCCTTACTGTATCGTTCGACACAACACCACAGTGTGGATTACTGTTAATGGTGGCCTGCAAAGTACACTGTTTAGTGCATGATTCATATGATTTGGTAGAACATCCCCAAGATTGCTTGGTTTTTGGGATGGATAATGCAACACTTAAATGTTTGTGGTTTTTTTTTTTTTTTAAAGAATAGGTGCTATCCTATATCTGGTGAACCCAAGAGACAGGATATTTAAGTAAGAATATTAATAAAGATGGTCCCTCGACTAGAGAAAGGATTCACCCCGAAACATACTCTTTATCAAAAGACAAAGAGAAATCCAGCGATTGAATTAGTTTGCGGGCTCCAAGAAAGTCTTGTCCCAGCAATGGGGGAGAATTGTCCACAACCTTTTATAGTCTAGAGAGGTCAATGGAATGCACTAATATGGTCTTTATTCAGTTTACGCCGGAACAAATTTCATCCGGAAAACACCTTCAAGCCATTTTCTACTTACACAAAATATCCCAAAGATTACCTCCACCTATCCGCACTCATATTCATCTTGAATATATATTAAATGGGACTTGAAACAAATATTTTGCATCCACCCTATTTAACCGTGAACATCAGGCCCATTCAACTACCTGGGGGAGAATCCTATCCAAAAGATATTGAAAACGTTATTAAGGATGACAGCATCAGTGATGGGGCAGTCGAAAAGTCGATCATTTCTGAATTTCAACACTCCCTCCCAGTACATCCGCTTTCAATCTAGATTCCTGGAAACCAAACACTGGGATGTATAGGGCAAGATTGTTAATGACAACGACAATGAGTCGCAGATGAATGTCAGCATATTCAATAAATGTTCCGATTGCCACGACAAAAATCACTTAATCAGTGTGGAATTCCGTCAGCCAATGATGATCTCGCTTCCTTTGGTTATTGGCGGTTTGGGATCTCTTGGGATACTTCTTTCATTTTGGACCCCCACATTCTCTCATAGCATTTACCTTCTTTGGTGCTTGGCCTAAGGAGATCTAGTAATTTTAGAAACTCACGTTTGGCAAATATAATACTTCCCTTGAATCGTATTTTTTTTTTTTTTTTTTGTCTTTTCCTTCTATCACTTATGTTAAAGCTTGGCTGTTTATTTCTCTCGTGTGCTATTGGGTGTGCCCGTTTAGAAATACAACAAGGCATTTATTAGGCTTCTACCACATTCAGGCCTAGCAATGGTGGTTTCTAGTCTAATAAATACACTATTTAATTCTCAGTACTCGTCTAGTCCAATAACCTTTTCTATTATAGTGTTGGGTTTTTGGGGTTATACACTGAACCCCATGCACCCCATGCACCCATCACCCACCTGCTCACTTGCACCAAACGATGAGAAGTTTCAATTTTCCTACTCACACCCCACCCCAGTCACTTCTGAGTGAAATGTTTGTCTTTTCAGGATTATCCTTCTTATTTTCTTTATAATCATATAGGTTTTGCCATAAAAGTTATATCATAGAAACGAAATCCCCCGTCCAGTATTTATCCTCAAGTAATGGAGACTTCCTCCGTTAAGGTGCACCGACAAAAGCGCAAATAGTATGTAGGTTTGGGTTTATCAAAACCAGTCATATATTACAGTACTACTCAAGTCACCCACCGTCAAACACTAACAAAAATTCAGTTTCAAGCCAACAACAAAGAAAAGTTCCTCCTAAAGAAATCAGTTTGAGATTCACAGAACACACTAAGTATGTCTCGATTTCTAGAACTTCCTCTAAACCTCACCACTTACCATATTGGTCAACATATACGGTATATTGTTCTTACTTAACAGTAGGAGTGTCTGGGACATGACAATAACATCCAGTATTAT